>CM061135.1:92013486-92244563 GCA_030789695.1 Scilla litardierei | reverse complement strand
GGGGTGATGCATTATTGACGGCAGCATTCATCTTAAACCGTGTACCCTCGAAGTCGGTAAGTTCTACTCCTTATGAGTTGTGGAACAATAGAACTCCAGACTTAAGCATTCTAAAACCTTGGGGTTGTGCCTCTTACACACATTTATCCTCTCACAAATATGTCAAACTTGGGCCATGTGGGAGGAAGTGTATCTTCATCCGATACGCTGAAAACTCCAAAGGATATGTTTTCGTCGGTCAAGAGGACAATGTGGGTCTAATAGAATTCGAATCGAGGAATGTTGTCTTCTTGGAAAACGAGTTTCCAAGACAGGGTGAGATAAGTCAAGACTTATCCTTGTTTGAGACTTGGGATCAAGAAGGATCGGAACGTTCGAGTGGGAGAATTCTTGGTGAAGAGGAAAATGACCCTCATACTTCACCTATGGATGATACGAACGATACCAATCCTATTCCGAGTGGGAGTGATGTTATTCCAAGTGGGAGTGATGTCATTCCAAGTGGGAGTGATCAAACTCAAACAAGACGTAGTAATCGAACGAGGCTAACACCTCTGAGATTTGAGGATGAATTTCCTCAAACATTCATGACATTACTACAAGAAGATGACGAACCTGCAAATTTCAAACAGGCCGTCACATGCCCTGCTAAAGATAAATGGATAGCGGCGATGGAAGAAGAACTTCAATCCATGAAAACAAACCAAGTCTGGGACTTGGTTGATTTACCTAAGGGACGTAGAGCCATTGGGAACAAGTGGGTTCTCAAAATCAAGCATAAGGCTGATGGCTCCATCGAGAAATATAAAGCTCGCCTTGTTGCGAAAGATTTCACGCAACAGGAAGGAATAGACTACGAAGAGACTTTCTCTCCTGTCGTGCGTTTTACCTCCATTCGCTTAATTCTGGCAATGGTGGCTTGTTTGGACCTCCAGTTACATCAGATGGATGTAAAGACTGCTTTTCTTAACGGAGAACTAGATGAGGAGATCTACATGGAACAACCAAACAGGTTCGTACAAGAAGAAAACAAACATAAGGTTTGTAAACTTCGTAAATCCATATATGGTCTTAAACAATCCTCAAGGCAGTGGTATATACGCTTTCAAGAAGTAGTTTTGTCGTATGGTTTCTCCATGCTCGACGAAGACAACTGCGTATACATTAAGTGGATTAAGAACAAGTATGTAATTATGTCTCTTTATGTAGATGACATACTTATAGCCGGAAATGATAAGCGTCTTGTCATGGATATCAAAGCTTGGCTTTCATCCGTCTTTGAGATGAAAGACATGGGTGAAGCTGCATATATCCTTGGGGTTAAGATCTCAAGGAATCGTTCCAAGAAACTTCTTTGTCTCTCTCAAGAAACATATTTAAAGAAAGTTTTAGAACGGTTTAATATGCAGGACTGCAAGCCAATTGATACTCCAATAAGCAAAGGCGAGGGCTATGTTTGGAAATGTGTCCCAAAGATCCAAAAGAAAAGAAAGCTATGAAAAAGGTTCCATACTCCAGTGCTGTCGGGAGTCTGATGTACGCCATGATGTGTACCAGACCGGACATTTGCTATGCTGTTGGTATGGTAAGCAGTTACCAATCCAACCCAGGACATGCACACTGGAAAGCGGTGAAGAGGATATTAAAGTACCTCAAAGGGACTGCGGACTATGCGTTGTGCTATTAAGGCAATACCTTGAGACTCGAAGGCTATACCGATGCTGATTGGGCAGGTGATCTCGACGAGCGAATATCTACCTCAGGCTTTGTTTTCTTGCTCGGGAATGGTGCAATATCCTGGAGCAGCAAGAAGCAAACCTGCATCGCCCTAACAACCATGGAAGCTGAATTTGTAGCATTCAACATGGCGGTCCAAGAAGCTATTTGGCTTAGGAAATTCTTAGACAGGCTGACGGATGCCACTGACTCGAGCACTGTTCCTATATACAGTGATAGTCAAGCTTCGATTGCCTATGTCAAAGATCCTAAATTTCATTGTAAGACCAAACACATTGATATTCGATTCAAGTTTGCGAAGGACTATGACAAACGGAAGGAAGTAGACATAGGATACATATCCACGCATAAGATGATAGCGGATCCCCTTACTAAGGCGATCCCCAGAGATGTGTTCTTCAAACACTTATCATCTATGGGAATGCGTGGGTGCTGAGCTGTATCATGTAATATTTCCCATGTCTATAGAAGATCAAAGTTTAATAAAAAGAAGAAGTCTTTTTTATATTGCATACAAGTTTCTTACATATGATTTTATATACATTTGTGTTTAAGTCTCAGCTATTTTATTGTGTGTATGTCGGACAGATTAAGGTTGGCTCTCTCACATGAGCAACCGCCTTATCTTATCAGATGGATAAGATAGAGATGAGACTAGTTTAAAGTCAAAATCATTAGACAATTGATTTAGAGTCGTGACTTAAACAAGATAGTCGAATGAAAGATCTGCATCATATGGATGCTTACAAAAGATCTGAGATCTGTATCACAAGGATATTTAAAAGAGATCTCATAGGATTTTTTAAATCCTATCTGTCTTATGCAGGATGAGAGTCCGGGAATATTTCATGGGTAGTAAGGGGACTCAAAAGATAGGCACTGTGGTGTCTGATCTTTCATCCGTACAACATCATTAAGACATACTCTCCCTGGGAAAGGAGTGATGTTGTAATACGTGTTCATACCACGTATGCATTTCGACCACTGAGTTAGTAGCAATAGTGTTTGCTATTATGTGAGTCTCAAAGGCCATATGGGTCTTAACTCTTACCCTCAAGGACTCCAATTAGTTCCTATAGATTTGACGAGATGATCGCTATCTTAGCGTGTTGCTAATGGGCTATGATAATTCGGCTCGACGGGGCACGTTAGAAAAGCGAATCAAGTCAAGATCAGAAGGTTCGCAAGAAGAGGAAGATTGATTTCATTTTCGCATTTGGACTTTAATGATTCAAAGCTGGCCAGCCAATTGTGATCCAGATGGGATTCAATTGTTGAATATAAAGTATAAGAAATGTGAAGAAATAATCTAGGGTAAAGCATGCGTTGAACTACTCAACTTTGCACCTTCGAGGTCGTTGTGTATCTCTAACAAGTGCACAATAACAGACTCTACGCGCATGACGGTCGCACGGTCTATTTCTCGGTATGATAGATGAAAGAACTAAGAGAAAGACGTTCTCTTACAATCCCCTCAAGTGTGAGTGGGAGATGTTGGATATGGATGACGTTTGTACACCCTTGTGGGGGATGTACGAGGGAATACAGACCTCGAACGTCGCGTACACGAAGTCGTGTGCAAAGGGAATCTGTTCCCTTGTGGAGAGGATCTCTAGATTAGTGGGAAAGTCGCATTATATGTGCATAAGTGCATGCGACATATGGCTAATAAAGGGGGAATATCTTAAGCTTATGTTGTACCATGCATATGGTACAACTTAAGCTTATAATGTGACATGTATGATGGTACACTTTAGTTAAATTGTTCCAAAGGAACAATTACTCCTAAAATAACTACATTGGGGGCTATAAATAAGACCCAAGGCTTAGCCATTTCCTTACACTTTTGCATGGTATTCTTGCCTTGCATTTCATTCTAGCGAAGCTCTGCCGAAATCCTTCCTCTCTCTTTATCCAAGTTCTTAATCTAAAAGTAGAGATTTAGATTGTGGATTTAGTAGCCTTACTCCGTTCGTGAGAAGACTCGATCCGTCGTGGCGAATCCGAAGGAGAAGTTCCGAGACTACCGTGCCGCATACGCAAGCGTAAGTCTCAACTTCATTTATCGATCCTAACGCTGTTTTGACAGGATCCTACATCCTTGACCCGTTATCCAAACCTGAAAGCCCTAGCGGGGATTCCCGACACCCTAGCGATATTTTCCCTCACTCATTTTCTCTTTGTTTTATTTGTTCTCTTTTGTGTTTTGATGTGCCTTGCTGACAAGGACACCCTCACATTCCACATCCACCACCATTACGACACTCCATAATCCATCTCCACCTAAATAAAACATTCGAAGCCTAATTCAGCCTAAGAACGATAAGTAGTGTGACAACCGCCTCCCTGTGGATACGATACCCGCTTGCCACTGTTTACACCGTGCGCTTGTGGTAAGACGACATTCGACCACCATCCCAATTGCGAGAGCAAAAGGACAGCCGAACAAGGAGCAGCGTGCCTATTGAATTGTGCAGTCTGAGTAGGCTAGGTATTGCTCCAAGGTGGCTCCTGTGGTCGTCTATTTCCTCCAATCTGAAGCACCTTTTTATGCTTTATGATGTTCTCATGCTTCTTAGCAGCATCTAACACTTCCTGATGTGTAGTCGGATTCATCGAAGACATCAAAGCTTGAATGTCAAGGTCCAGGCCCTGGAGAAACTGGTATGCACGATCTTCGGGATCTTCTACTAGTTGAGGAGCGAAGCGACTAAGCAATAAAAATTCTGCTTCGTATTCGTCAACCGTCTGAGTGCATTGGACTAGATTGACGAAACGTTGTTGTAGCTCCCTCTTTGCTGATTTGGGGAAGTACTTGGCATCGAATCTCTCTCGAAAAATGGTCCAGTTGATAGGCTTTACCAAACGCGCTTCTTAAGCATCCCACCAATTTTGAGCATTTCCAGTCAGTTATTACTTGGCTACTTCCACCCAGTCTGCCTGGACAATGCAGGAGAGGCTCAGATCGTCTTCAGTACTTTGGGCCCATTCTTTTGCTTTTAGTGGCCCTTCTCTTCCAGAGAAACTCTTCGGGTTCAGCTCCCAAAATTTCTTGGCTCCAGGTTCAGCTTGAGGAGGAGGTGGTGCAGCTTGCACAGGCTGTTGTTCCTGTTGGATCAACTGCTGTTGAATTTCCATCATTCCTCTTATGACACCCATGAGTTTGTAGATGTCAGGATCACCATTCCTATTGGCTCCATTCCCATTGTGAGTGTACGGTCTTCCTGCCATGCTGAAAATAAAACAAAGTAAACATTCATGTACACGGTCATTTAAATGATATGGTTAGTAATGATATCTATACTGTTTCTGAAATATTTCGCAGAATGCAAGGGACCTGCATGGGCCACCACTACAACCTGTCACGCCCCGCTTCCCATTATACTTGGGAGCAAGAACGTGAGCGGGTTTGCATGTGCTTAAAGAAAATAAGGAGTACTTTTTTATTTGTTCTTTGACTTAAGCACAATAAGCGTTTTGTAGCTATCCAGGTTCTTGCATGTGATGTTCTCAGAAGCAGCATAAATATTTATTACAATTATTCCATCGTTCAAACAGCGTACACAAATTAATTAAGGCCTAGCATGACCGTACAATTTATTGCTGAATACAACACACCTGAAAACAATAATACGCCTAAATAAATAAAGTCTGCATCAACTCTCTAGTCTTTAGCAGGAAGTATCTCAACATCCTTGTAACTCTGATCTGCAGGGTCGACCTCCAGGTTGGGATCCTCAAAAGCAGGGTCCTCAACGTACTCTGTCTCTGAACCTAATATATATTTCATAAATACATTTGAAATATATGTCAGCGATAGCTTGACAAGATTTTTAAATTAACAAAAGTATTAACTTGAAAAAGGAAACAGAAGAGCGTCGAACACATTTAATGGAAAACATGTGCATAACTTAAAACTATGAGTACGCTGAAAATTAACATTTGATTTTCATTTCAATGAGATCCTGATGCAAGTTGAGTATATTCAGTTGTTTGTGTTGGGGAATTGGCGGTCCCTTAGGGCACAAAAACTCTATGCCCGTCCTAAGTCGGACGGAACATAGACACAAAATTATTTGCAGCGGAAGAAAAACTTAGTTAATCTAAATTAACATGCAGTTAAAACATTTTTAACTTAGCCCTAAGGTCCAAGACCCTATGCCAAGATCTATGCCGACTTGGGATGGATCTGACCATCCCAAGAAGGATCTAACCTACTGCGATTAAACTAAACTAATGCTAATAAAATACTTTAACCACATACCCGGAATCTCAGCCCTGGAGCAGGCGAGATGTTCCGCGCCGTCTTCCGAGCTGCTCCCGTCCCACGCCGAGCCGCTCCTTTGAACCGCTCCCCGAACCGCTCCTCGAACCGCTCCGCATCCCGAGGCGATCAATCCCCAAGCCGCCGAGCCAACCACGCGTCGAAGAAAGTTTCACGCGAGTGAAACCTCCGCCAAGATTTCAGATTCAGAATCCGAACTCCTTTGTGGCTTTGCTAGAGCCCGCAGGAGTAAGGCAGAAATTTTAGGGAGATAGAGAAATATTTATTTAAGCTTAGATCCGAGCGTGCTCCAACATTTACGAGAGCCGCTCAGATCTAGAGCTTGGGACGAGTTTTGAGGAAGGGGGAGACCCCTATTTATATAGGCGGCGGACTCTCCCCTTTTCTCAAAATCCGATGTGTGACTAAACAATGGGATTATTAAAATCAAGTTAGTTTGCACTTCACAAAGTGCAAACTTCTGTGAATTTTAACTCACTCACCGTTGAGCTTCAGGATTGATACAACCTATCAATACGACAAGCGTTCAACGGTGAACGCATAGGAAATAACCGTTCGTCAATCGGAGTTCGTTTGACCCTCCAATTGAGTGTCCAAAGATCAGCCCTAGGCTAGTTTTTCGCAAAAACTGAGCCGTCATTTGATTCAGCATACTTAGAGTTCAAAACCCTAGAGGTGGGGCCCATGGGTGGGCCCCACACAACCAGCACGTGCCAAAACCAGCCTGGGCTCGCCCAGGCGCCTGGGCTCGCCCAGGCCCGCGCCTGGGCTCTGCCCAGGCGCCTGGGCTTAGCCCAGGTTTGCGCTTGGGCTCTGCCCAGGCCGAGCCTGGGCTAAGCCCAGGCTTGTGCCTGGCTAGCCCAGGCCGAGCCTGGGCTTAGCCCACACAGCGCCTGGGCTAGCCCAGGCAGCCTGTTCTGTGTGGGCCTGGTCTGGTCTTTTGGGCTGTTTTGGGTCTAACTTGAGCATCTGGTGTCCGATTTGGACGCCGTTCGAACCTGGGTCTAGACCGGAATATTTTCGTCTTACCCGTGAACTTTTCCTTGCGTTTATATATTATTAAATATTGTATTAAACAATTTAATACATTTAATCGCTTTTGCATCAAATGCAAAATAGTCCCTATCTAAGCTTAAATTATCATATTGCATCAAATGCAATCATTTCATCCCTTGCATCATAAATGCAAAATATTCTCCCTAACTAATTTCTACCTATTACTAGACGAAGCGTTGCACTCTGTGTGAGACCCTACAGCCTGACCCTTACAACAGGTTGGGCTCGAAGCCCTATACGGCAGTGACCACGAGCAGTGGTTGCCGTCCCTGCTTCAGGAATCATCATTATGTGGTTGACTCATTAACATGAGTATTGTCGGGACCACCTGACTGTTTCCGTGATGATTTCCGCAGTTATAGTCTCTTCGTCTAAATTGTGTCGTGTAGATCAAGTCTGGGGTACGGTCAAACTGTCAACCCCAATAACTTGACTCCGGTTAGTTTCTATCGATCTTTAGTCAACTAATGTTGGACTTCTTCCAACATACTCTGCGCAGAGTTTTTACTAAAGACCGAACTAACTCTACGACACTAACTCCCATTGACCGGGAGAGACGAATCCTCTCTTGGTCATTACTCGCCTCGTACGTTTCAAGTGACACCCAATCAAAAGACCTTTCGACAGGCCTTGCCTCGAAGCTAGGTCAGTTGATATAAGTGGCACCGCTCACGCACAGGTTTGTCAAAATGACCTCAAGTCAAAAGACCAACTATCCTATCATCACTCAGAGTTATCACTGACAGATTGGTCAATATAACCATATGATAACTCTAGTGGATCGTTCAGTGAACTCATTCTAATGAGCACCTGTGTCTCGTCTTTGACTTCGCCAAGTCAAGCGATCATGAGATCATCGCCACCGCTAAACGGTGAAGACTAAGACACAATGGTCTAACCGATGTTTCGATATCCTTGTCTCGGAACATCTACGACCACGAACCATTCTAGACTTATGCTACAGACGGTCAAATGTTTCTCCATGATCGAGATACTCATCTCGATACCTGTTCGACCTTGCATAAAGTCTCAGGACTTTACCTAAGTTGATATCTAATGTTAACTACATTACAATATAACTTAGATAAATTATTACCAAACAGCTTACTGTTATTTCGAACAAGATGTTTGTGCTATTCACACAGGAATAAATGGCCTCGAGGGCATAATATTCCTACATCTCCCACTTGCACTCAGGCCCATTTATCTCGGTATCTTATACCGTTTTTACACATAAGTTTTCTCGACTTCATGTGGTAGAGCCTTCGTGAGTGGATCTGCTAAAACCGTCTACACTATAGACTTAAGGGGTTTCTACGTTTATTTTAGACCAACCATTTGAATCTCATTCAAATAATTCACTTTGGTCTATCGGAATCTATAATACTTTATTTCCCTGGATCTTATCCAGTTCATCGTATCTTACGATAATAATTTCAAATTAGTTATTGTTCATTTCAAATGGTTCATATTCATTTCTGATAAATAATCAAACTCTTTGATTACTTAATCAAAATATATGTTCCATCTCTTTGATGTCTCGCAGGTAATTTATACGCTCCCACTGACCTTGAAAACTATCTGGCTAATTCATATAAGTTGGTTCGTCTAAATCATATTTAGAAAAACGAACTTATAAGTGAATGCGCAAATTTTCATGGTCAACTTAAGCGTTTTACATCGGCTTTGGTCCGAGTAGATCTGTACACATCTGTTGGCGAAACCGGTTTCATCATAATCCGTCTTAAAGAAATTAGGATGAAAACCGTTCCCGTCCAACATTATTGTACTTCACTGCACCAATCTTTCAACTTAAAGATTTACTTGCAGAAAGTGAGGAAACATTTTCCTTGGGCACGTAAACTAAATTCTCAAATTTATTTACGCACACGGACCTGCATCAAGTTTTAAATCGGAGTTACTACTCCGAATTTCATCCTAGAAGTTGACTAAGTCATCATCAGTTATGATGTCTAACTCGACAATCCGTCTCACGAGATTCGAGTAATAATACAACTTCCTTACGATTGATTTTATTGAATATATTATTGATAATGTTCTCATAGAACTTTATCAAAACCTAGGCATTACTATCTGGGACTTAACCCAGAGGGAGGACTTAACTCAGGGTCACTTACAATGGATCACACTAAATCTAATTAAGTGTGATTCATACCTTTTAACACACCGATGTGTTAACAGACTTAATCTGAGAGAAAATCACATTTTCTTTTAATTTCACAAGATTTTATGTAGCTAAGTATTTGACCATTCGATCTAATCGAATCAGTTTAAATGCTTTAGTCATTTCGTTCTTTATTTTACTAGACTTGTGTTTCATCAAGAACACGTGTCTTAATAAAATATACGAATAACTTATTTTTGGTTAATCTAGACTCGGGTACATCAGTATGTACTAGACTGAGTTCGACAACTCATTCTCCCACTGTCTCACAGATGGGTTTCGACCATTGTATCTAAGAGGCTAAGACTCACAAGTGTCCGTAGACTTCATAATACGAGAGGTCAGACCCCTCTTTATGTGACTTGTGAAGCTTAATCTCTTGATACGGCCTAGTCTAATTTTACCATATAAGTTTGCTACTATCTTGTGTATTTATATATTAACATTTAATATATATATAGTTATTTACAAATTACTTAACACAAAACATTACTTCAGAAGCAATGTGACGACATTCGTCAAAATGTGTTAAACGTCTTTTGTATAACAATTTATTCTGAAATCGTGACATCAAAATATGTCACATTTTCATTTCCTCCTACTTATGCCTTTACTAATGATAAATTAAACTATTTAACTCGATTGACTTTCCGGAGTGCCTTCTTCCTTTTCTAAATCACGTTTAGATATCAACATAAATAAATAGCTATGCAAGCAACTTATGTATCCAAACGCTTGAGCTTTGCAATCCTGAGTGTAGCTCAAGAAGTTGCTTGTCTCAAGATCCGGTTGGGATACATAGTCTTGCATCGCTCATGCACTCGTATTCGACTCAAATGGTTTGATCGAATTCTCGAACTTTGCGGATCAAAATTGTTTGTCCATACAACCTTGAGGGTAGCTCGACAAGTTGTAGGGAGAAACATACTTTGAATGTCCTATATGTTCAAGCTGCCTCATATAGAGACGAGTGACATGTAGCTTTAATTTATTTGTTGGACCCAGAACTTAATGAAATCATATTTCTTAAGTCTGTTCTTTAGAAGGTCATTTAATGTCAATGAGAATATAGTTTAATTACATCAATTAGAATTTAACTTGATATTCAATTAATCAACTTTTGACCAATTAACTTATTAAAATATTATATTTTAATTCCTACGGTAAACATAGTCTTGCCCTAGTTTTAGAATATGTTCAATATTAAATATAGGTAGATTGGCTTTTATCTATCTATACCCTCCCACTATTTTTACGAACGTTTTAAAGCTTAGTAACGAACGATTTAATCGAATTAAAAATAATGGGTAAGAGTTCCAATCACCTTGAGTCTAAACAACCTTGAGTGTAGCTCAACAAGTTGATTGACTCTGTGATCGAAAGATGACTCTTCATCGATCATATCGGATATGACTCTCTTAATTGGTTTTTGCCCCTAGCCATTCGTGATCATGAGTGTGCTCATCCAAATCACAATGTCTAGTCTAGTCGGACCCTTGTTTTCATGTCTAGCCTGACTTGCCCCTCAGCTCGGTGTATGCACGACACGTCGGTTTGGATCAGGTCTAAGACTACATCTGGGCAGACTACATCCTTGACTAAACTTGCGCCGCCGCTCGATGTATTCACGACAATGTCGGTTTGGGTCAAGTCAAGATGTCATCTTATGTATTTAAGAAGTTGGTTTCTACAAGGTTGCCATGTCACAGCTTGAGTGTATCTCAACAACTGTAACACGGGCCCTATAGTTGCTAACCTCTAAAACAAGGAGGGCTACGGCTAATCTTGAAAAAGATCATTAACGTATTTGACTTAGATATAGTCCAGGGTGTCATACAATCATGATTCGCGACATTGCGGTCCAGCGGAACTCAGCCAGGGAATTGACTAAGCCAGGATCACTACCCCTTGGACTAGCAAGGGTTGACTCAGAACTCTTAGCCAAGCACATTGACTGGATCATGGTCCATTGAATGAAGCTTGTCATTTTTGTATGTATGCCATAGACTAAACAGCTTTTATTAACAACTAATTAATCCTATCAACTAGTTGAATCCTTAAATTCAAAATTTTAGGATTTGTTTAATAACTTTTATTAAGTCCTTATCAACTATAAGGTTCACGTGCTACCCTAATCGTTATTAGGATTTTAATAAATTTTATTAACAACGCTAGAAGCGAAGTCCTTTAATGAAAATTAATTATAACAATTAGAATTGAATATTCATTTAAAGGACTACCCTAATCAGGAATTAGGTCTTAATATTGTTGTTAATGATTTATTAAAACATAGCATGTCATTAAAATTCAAGTAATAAATTTTAATCATTTTTAATGGCTAACCTAAAAGGTTGTCTTGTGTTATCAAATAAGGGACAAGATTAACAAGCCATTAAAATAAAGCTACACTAATTTTATCAACATAAAATGAAAGTGTATATCTATTTAACAATTAAATAAACTAAGTTTATCGCATAAACTATTTTTAGACTTTTAAAATTAGTTTTAAAAATATCTTATAAATTTAAAACATTACTTTAAAAATTTTACATGTTCAAAAATTTATCATATGCAATTTTTAAACATCTAAAATATTTTAAACTTATCGTATAAATTTAAAGCCTTAAAATCAATTTTTAAAATTTATCACATAAATTTAAAAACACCATTTTAAAATTTTCATGCTTAAAAAAAATTTATCATATAAAAATTTTTAGGCATCTAAAATAAATTTAAACTTTTAAATATTTAAAATTAGTTTTAAAATTATCACATAAATTTTAAAACGTTATTTTAAAAATTTTCATGTTCAAACATTTATCACATAGAATTTTGAACTTCAAAAACATTTTTAAAATTATCTAATAACTTTAAAAAATTTAAAAGTATTTAAAAAGCATTAATAAGTTTAATGAAATCGCAGTACCTAGATCGACTACGCAAACCTAGGCTCTGATACCACTGTTGGGGAATTGGCGGTCCCTTAGGGCACAAAAACTCTATGCCCGTCCTAAGTCGGACGGAACATAGACACAAAATTATTTGCAGCGGAAGAAAAACTTAGTTAATCTAAATTAACATGCAGTTAAAACATTTTTAACTTAGCCCTAAGGTCCAAGACCCTATGCCAAGATCTATGCCGACTTGGGATGGATCTGACCATCCCAAGAAGGATCTAACCTACTGCGATTAAACTAAACTAATGCTAATAAAATACTTTAACCACATACCCGGAATCTCAGCCCTGGAGCAGGCGAGATGTTCCGCGCCGTCTTCCGAGCTGCTCCCGTCCCACGCCGAGCCGCTCCTTTGAACCGCTCCCCGAACCGCTCCTCGAACCGCTCCGCATCCCGAGACGATCAATCCCCATGCCGCCGAGCCAACCACGCGCCGAAGAAAGTTTCACGCGAGTGAAACCTCCGCCAAGATTTCAGATTCAGAATCCGAACTCCTTTGTGGCTTTGCTAGAGCCCGCAGGAGTAAGGCAGAAATTTTAGGGAGATAGAGAAATATTTATTTAAGCTTAGATCCGAGCGTGCTCCAACATTTACGAGAGCCGCTCAGATCTAGAGCTTGGGACGAGTTTTGAGGAAGGGGGGAGACCCCTATTTATATAGGCGGCGGACTCTCCCCTTTTCTCATAATCCGATATGGGACTAAACAATGGGATTATTAAAATCAAGTTAGTTTGCACTTCACAAAGTGCAAACTTCCGTGAATTTTAACTCACTCACCGTTGAGCTTCAGGATTGATACAACCTATCAATACGACAAGCGTTCAACGGTGAACGCATAGGAAAAAACCGTTCGTCAATCGGAGTTCGTTTGACCCTCCAATTGAGTGTCCAAAGATCAGCCCTAGGCTAGTTTTTCGCAAAAACTGAGCCGTCATTTGATTCAGCATACTTAGAGTTCAAAAGCCTAGAGGTGGGGCCCATGGGTGGGCCCCACACAACCAGCACGTGCCAAAACCAGCCTGGGCTCGCCCAGGGGCCTGGGCGCGCCCAGGCCCGCGCCTGGGCTCTGCCCAGGCGCCTGGGCTCTGCCCAGGTTTGTGCCTGGGCTTAGCCCAGGCTTGTGCCGGGCTAGCCCAGGCCGAGCCTGGGCTTAGCCCACGCAGCGCCTGGGCTAGCCCAGGCAGCCTGTTCTGTCTGGGCCTGGTCTGGTCTTTTGGGCTGTTTTGGCTCTAACTTGAGCATCTGGTGTCCGATTTGGACGCCGTTCGAACCTGGGTCTAGACCGGAATATTTCCGTCTTACCTGTGAACTTTTCCTTGCGTTTATATATTATTAAATATTGTATTAAACAATTTAATACATTTAATCGCTTTTGCATCAAATGCAAAATAGTCCCTATCTAAGCTTAAATTATCATATTGCATCAAATGCAATCATTTCATCCCTTGCATCATAAATGCAAAATATTCTCCCTAACTAATTTCTACCTATTACTAGACGAAGCGTTGCACTCTGTGTGAGACCCTACAGCCTGACCCTTACAACAGGTTGGGCTCGAAGCCCTATACGACAGTGACCACGAGCAGTGGTTGCCGTCCCTGCTTCAGGAATCATCATTATGTGGTTGACTCATTGACATGAGTATTGTCGGAACCACCTGACTGTTTCCGTGATGATTTCCGCAGTTATAGTCTCTTCGTCTAAATTGTGTCGTGTAGATCAAGTCTGGGGTACGGTCAAACTGTCAACCCCAATAACTTGACTCCGGTTAGTTTCTATCGATCTTTAGTCAACTAATGTTGGACTTCTTCCAACATACTCTGCGCAGAGTTTTTACTAAAGACCGAACTAACTCTACGACACTAACTCCCATTGACCGGGAGAGACGAATCCTCTCTTGGTCATTACTCGCCTCGTACGTTTCAAGTGACACCCAATCAAAAGACCTTTCGACAGGCCTTGCCTCGAAGCTAGGTCAGTTGATATAAGTGGCACCGTTCACGCACAGGTTTGTCAAAATGACCTCAAGTCAAAAGACCAACTATCCTATCATCACTCAGAGTTATCACTGACATATTGGTCAATATAACCATATGATAACTCTAGTGGATCGTTCAGTGAACTCATTCTAATGAGCACCTGTGTCTCGTCTTTGACTTTGCCAAGTCAAGCGATCATGAGATCATCGCCACCGCTAAACGGTGAAGACTAAGACACAATGGTCTAACCGATGTTTCGATATCCTTGTCTCGGAACATCTACGACCACGAACCATTCTAGACTTATGCTACAGACGGTCAAACGTTTCTCCATGATCGAGATACTCATCTCGATACCCGTTCGACCTTGCATAAAGTCTCAGGACTTTACCTAAGTTGATATCTAATGTTAACTACATTACAATATAACTTAGATAAATTATTACCAAACAGCTTACTGTTATTTCGAACAAGATGTTTGTGCTATTCACACAGGAATAAATGGCCTCGAGGGCATAATATTCCTACAGTTTGTGTTAGTGACTAAGTTCATGTCCGAATAGGTAAAATGTTCTCGATACACCCTCTCATCAGGGGTTTAACGTGACGCTTCTTGGCATCCGTAACCTAGAAAATGGCCAAGATGCTTGCCTCTATTAGTGTGGTATGGAGGTAGCCGTAAGATGCTCAAAACTCGCTTACAAACTCTACTACATGAACCAACCTTACCCAAAGTGTACTAGTCTAGTCATTGACTAGTTTTCACCCCATATGTATTCGATGGTTTCACATATATGCCTCGAGGGTTTGTCTTACCCTCTGCCTAAGGTAGTGCAATCTTTGATAATGAGTATAGAATAAATCGATCCAAAACCGAAGAGACAAAATAAACATAACATGTCAAGATGAAACACATCACCAGGTCCATTGAAACATTCCAAAAACTGTTAAGCAAACATGATTATAAGGAGTTGTGATTATTGACAATGCTTAACGTCATTTGATGGTTTCAGCTACTAAGATCTAGACATTACATCTTACAGTTTGTGTACGATAAAATACTTGCATGGTATATGCGAATTTGGGTGTCCAGGTGATCGTAGCATGAGGTGCGATTTATCTGCATCATGGATTTTGATATTAAACTAAAAGTTTTTAACTAATTAAATAATATTATAACTAACTTATACGTATAGTATTTATATATTATATATACTTTTTATATAAACTTAAGCATATAACATATACATACTTACTGTTTATTTAATGCAATATATACATATTTAAAATAATATCAATATAACATAATGTATATATAATATACTAGCTTACATTATTATTATATATAACTAACTTAAACTTTAAACATATACATATATATTATAAGCTGTTCATGCATTGACTCACCGTTGTTACGTTTCTCTTCGTGCTACGTTTGTATGCTGGTGATCGGAGCTAGGCGCTGGCAGTCCAGGCGGCTGCAGCAGCAGTGGTGAGCTCAGGCAGCAGCAGTGGTGGGCTCAGGAAGCGGTGGAACTGTCCTTATGAGGCTTCCCTTCGCGACTGGAGCTATCGGGGGCACGGCTCGAGGGTCTGCGGTGCTGCTGTAGTGGTGTCGTCGATTTTGAGTGGTCTCCACGGTTTGGATACGCTGCCGAGAGCTGAGGGTGCCGGGGTAAGGGTTTGCAATCGTGGCTAGGGTTCGACGGAGGAGCTTGTGTGGAGGAGGTGGCATCGTGGTTGTTGGTTGTGGGCTAGAGCTACCAGAGGTGGTCGATGGTGCAGTCGAAGCTTGGTCAAGCTGCTGGTTGACCGATGATCGCGCCACGGATACACGTCCCGGAGAACGATTGTAGTTTTACCGCAAGCGCACGATCTAGGTTGTGATAGTTCATGTTCGTCCAATCTCTTGCAAACGAATATGTGTATAGATTTATAATAAAAATCCTAGCTTTGGTCCAATCTCTTGCAAACCAAGTCAAGAGAATTTCGATTATAAACCTAAATCGAATATCTAGGCCTTCCCATCGATTAGAATCCAATCTCTTGCAAACCCCAATCGATGGGAATCCCTAGCTATCCGTAATAAATCGATCACAACCTAACCTCCTAGCAATTCTAGCAATTTAGAAATTCATTCATCACAAATCTGAAATTAGATCCATAGGGTTCATCCCCATGCCCTAAAACAACAAATCTACTCAAGCATAGCAATAACGATATGAGAATCAATAAAAACCATTGCTTGCATACAAAAAGATAGAAAAAAAAAGATTCAAATAAAAAGAGGAAAATACTTAGCTTGATGAAGATCTTCAATCCAAATACAAGCTTTTAGATCCAAGAGGGGGCCTAGGGCATGGCCTAACCTCTAAAATAATCAATAAGAAAACATCTTGGAACCCAAGAAAACATGGGGGATCCCCCTCTAATGGTGGCTACAAAACCCTTAAATACTCCCCCAAAAACCCTAGCAAAACTGCCTAAAAAGCCCCTGAAATTCGGGCCCAAAACTGAATCTGCGCGTGCCCAGAAATCTGCGCCAGTTACGACTCGGCCGAGTGGAAATCTCACTCGGTCAAGTGAGCTTTCCTGCAGAAAACTCCAGAAAACAGCACTCTGTCAAAATCTGCCAAAACTGTCAAAAACTGGTCACTCGGCCGAGTGGAAATGTCACTCGGCCGAGTGACACTGACATGCAAATTCCAGCACTGCAGCATCGACTTGCAGAAATTCTCCAGATTTCATCCGACCTCCGATTTGTGTGTTCTTGTCGGTGTTGGAATCGTCATGAAGTCTACTATCCATAAAAAATATGAGAAAAATAATTTACTCACTGGAATGATAGCAGATTGCAAAAGAGTTGGCGGATGTTTGAAAATCTGGGCGCTTCGTGTCCTCGGCATCACTCGGCCGAGTGGCAAATGTCACTCGGCCGAGGGGCTTTTGGAACTCGGCCGAGTCGAAGCTCATAGTCGACTGACGGATTACAGAGAGTTGGAAATTTTGGCTCGCCGTCGTCTGGGTGCCACTCGGGCGGACGGAGTCTCCGAACTCGGCCGAGTGGGCGTGCGATGCTCGGCCGAGTGCACGCTGATACATCTCTGTTGCGTGTCCGATCTGGCCGGCCGAGCGGGGTCTCAATGCTCGGCCGAGTGACTCCTTCACTCAGCTGAGTGGCATGCTGAAAATGCCCAATCTCCATCTTTTCGCTTCCTCGTCGCTCCTACGACGTTCTTTCTTCTTCCACTCGTCTTCCATTGCAGAATAACCCTCAAAAGAGCCATGGTTGACACTCCGGAGTGGGTGCAAATCCTTTAAGCTCATTTTTTCTCCCGATCGCTCCATATTTCCTGAAATCCGATAAAAACAAGAAATAGTGAAAAGTAACGCAATATCGTCGAATAATCGTGAAAAGCGTGATATGGGTGATCGAAATAGCATGCAAATATGCAGAAAAAAGGTGTAAAATATGGACCGATCAAAATCCCCCAAGCTTACCTCTTACTCGTCCTCGAGGAAGATAAGTAAAAAGACGAACTCGGGAGATGAAAAATAAGGGAAATGAAATAAAAGAATACGAAGTGGAAGGGGTCGCTAGATTATACTCTCAGATCTCAAGCCATAAGCTATACATCACGATGACTTGGAAAATACAAATCACATGCTATAAGGATTTCATATCTTTCATAAACATGGTACTTGCAAGCTTTTAAGAACAATAAGAGAGACTCTCTAAATTCATACAATCAATTCATATCCACATCACGCATTTCATAGAATTTAATATACAAATGTTGGCGATGCACTTTTCAATCAAAAGTTATAAATGAAGCATATAAGATACACACCAAGCATGCAATAGAGAATAGAATAAAAGTCATGGCATTCACATATTTATTTCAAATCATGAAAAATAACCATATCTAATATATTTTGCAAAGTCTAAGCATTATCGAATATTCCCATTCATGCACGTCTCCACTCTAATGTCATACTCACTCATATGGTCAAATGAATTCACCCCCCAAGTTAGCTTGAGGCATCACATCTAAAGGAATATGATAGTGGAAAATGAGATTTTTGCCTTGGTTTTCCCAAGTATTTTGTGGCTCCAATAATGAGATAGAGAAATATCTCTTTTTTTTCTTTTGGACTTTGTTTCTCATTTTTCTTTTTGGATTTTTGTAGGAGCTATATGATTTGTATTTTTGGATTTTTGGCTCCTTTTTGGCTTTTTGGACTTTTTGGAGCTAACTTTTTCTTTTGTGGGGATTTTTGGGAAATAGATGCGATATAATTAGCTTTAGGAGGTGAACTCAAGTGACATGTAGAGAATAAAAAGATATATGTGGAGAAAGAAATAATGTAACACTCGGTTCACTATAAGATGTGCACGAACGGTTCAATAAAATAATACTTCAACTAAAACTCATATGTAAGCATGGATATTCTCAATCATTTCAATAAAAAGCGAAGTCAAGCGGTAAAGCGCACAATCATATCAAGCATGCAGCAGAAGGTGAATAAGACAATAAAACTGATGCTTCAGATATACTAATGATGCGTGAATCTTGGTGCATTTCCAACAAAAACATACTAAACACTAATCCATGCATTCAGTTTCAATTAATATCATGCATTCATGTAGAGAAATCATCAAAAGAAATAGATTTGCAAGCACATGTGAATAGCAAGACTATGGAATACTCAAAGTAGCATGGCAAGGAATAATAAGCATCGTGATGGTTGGTAAAGCAATAAGAGATATCATCATACAAAACTCATCTAGCGGAAGAAGAGAAAGGAAAATAAAGAAATAAAAAAATAAAAGAGAGGAAAGAAAAGAAAAACAAGCACAACAACATGATGCATGAACACACATAAAATGGAAATAAGATGGAAAATTCAAAAAGATGATGCAAAATTTTGAAAAATTCTAAAAAAAACCTACAAATAAAGTAAAAGTGCAACTAGATGGCATGGAAATGCACTCCCCCAAGCTTAAACTTCACATTGTCCTCAATGTGATCATAAAAGGAAAAATGTGAGGAACAACGATAAATATGAGGGAGGTGAATGAAAAATGATGAAATGAATGACATGAAATCCTAATGCAACTACATGCACATGCAATGATGCATGAGAGCGCTTTCCCCCAAGCTTATTGTCACGACCCGCTTCCCTAAAATGGAGGCGAGACGTGAAAAGGTCCGCACGAGAGTGGAGCTGTGAAGCCCCAAACCCGATAAGCGTCCACAAATACATAAACAGGTCCCTGTAACCACAACAGAATAACAATAATAACACAAGGAGAGACTGAAATAAAATTCCACATCTCACAAAATGTCCAACATCAAAAATAAGTCCAACATCCAGAAAAGCCACCAGGCTAAAAGAAAAGAGTCTAAAGGCCCAGAACAAGGCCAACAAAAGCAACGACAACAACAAAGTATAGGTGCTACGCACCGATAACAAAACAACTGTCTAACAAAAGTAAAACACAACGAAGACACTAGGACTGGTCCCCAGTGTCCACGTACTCCCCGTCAAACACAAGCTCGGGCTCGGCGTCAGCAAACACCTCGTCCTCAACGAGATACTCGGGCTCAGGATCTAACATGTGTCACCCAAAAGAGTAAAGGGGTACATGTCAGCAAGTCTAAAAGACTTGGGCAAGGAAACTGAAGGTAAGGCAACTAGCAACCTAGCAGTTTAGTATGCATGACATGGCAGTTATAACATGAGTGCACAATTAAATCATGGCAATACAATTTGTACAAGGGGACAATTTATCGGGACAAGACAAGAGTAGCCAAGCTACTATCAATTCAATCAATTTACATTTTGTAGGTGTTTACGCCCTTCGCTGAATGGCATAGCATTTCAGACCGATCGGCACTAAACACTACCCAATACCCACACGATATGGAGCCTGGGGTCCCCGCACATTGAGCTCAGCTAGTGAGCCTGAGGTTGCCCCACACATTGAGCTCGCATTCTTAGTTCACAATTCAATACATTTCGAGCGTTGGGGTTAGCAACTCATTATGCTCGCTTCTGGTCACGAGCCAGGAACACAAGTGTCGTAGCAAAGCTACGCAATCAAGCAACACTTAAAGAATGCGACGTCATGACAATTTATTTGCGTACCGTTAATTAAATTAAACGTGACAGGCGAAATGCAATGACATGAACATATTCGCGTACCGTTATTTAAACTAAACGTGACAGGCGAAATGCAATGACATGAACATATTCGCGTACCGTTAATTGAAAGTAAACATGACATGGAAATTGTGCAATATGCTAAATGTCGGAACTAGCTTCGTTGTCAAGCTAGTTCCCCAATTTGCGCCTAGGCGAGTATCATTTCGTTGCCTAGCCTCTTTTACGCCTACAACAAGCAAATGGCCTAAAACATGGCCTAAACCCTAAGTGGCAAGTTTCACTTGCCTAGCACCGGGGATTGACGATCACTCCGTCACACGGATGCTATCTACGGGGGAAATCGCTGTTTTGGGGGAGTCAAACATCAAACACATGAAATTAATTAGGGTTTCACCGAAATTATCAATAAGTTATGAAAACAACGGTAGAACGATTTCTTACCGAGAGGAGGCGGAAGAAACACTCCGGAGGACCCTAGGATCAGATCTGGAAGAGATTGGAGAAGTTTGGGGAAACTAGGGTTTTGGGGGATTTGGGGATTTTGATGGGGTTTGGTGAGATTTTGGGGAAGATGAGGGGTAGATGGAGTGAATGTATGGTTTGGATGATGATTCTAGGGCTTGGAATGGAGAAATGGAGCTTGGAGGAAGATGGGGGCTGAAGGGGGAAGTTTTTAGGGTTTTGGGTCATGTTGGAGAAGAAGAAGTCGTTTGGGTTGGGTATAAATAGGTTGAGCTGGCGGCTGCCCAGAAATTAGGGTTTTAACACTGGTTAGTCGGTCAAAGAGCAACCACTGACCGACTAGTTTGGCAACTAGTCGGTCGGTCGACCAACGCAGACCGACTAAGTGCAAACAGTAACTCCTGAACGAGGATTCTAGAGTTAGTCGGTCCAAGAACAAGTACTGACCGACTAGTTTAGCATCTAGTCGGTCGATGAACGTTCTCAGACCGACTAAGAGTAAACAGTAACTGATACAAAAATAATATGATGAGTTAGTCGGTTCAAGAAGCATTGCTGACCGACTAGTTTGCAACCTAGTCGGTCAACCAACGTTCTTAGACCGACTAACGATAAACAGTAACTCCTGAGAAATTTAGAAAGCTAACTAGTCGGTCCAAGAAGGATTGCCGACCGACTGGATCGTCATCTAGTCGGTCGGTGGCCCTTCTTACACCGGTTAATGAGCACCAAAAGTACCGATACGGAGCGCGGGGCCCCGGGATCGATTCCTAAGACTCCTAGGCTTGATCTAACAGTTAGATACGACTGTTATGAAGTCCGTCACGAGTGACTTACTTCGAAATCGACAATCCTAAGGAAGAAGCGAGAAAATACGACGAATCGATCGAAAATGAAACCTATGGAGACGAAAACCACACATGAGGAGAAAATCCACCAAAACATATATTATATAATATTAAATCCTGATACATGAAAAGCAGTCGTTACATCCTCCCCAACTTAAGAAAAATTCCGTCCTCGGAATTTCCAAAAACTCACGAGTCCGGAAACAAAAGTGGGAAACGCTCTCGCATCTCATCCTCATTCTCCCAAGTAGACTCTCCAGGTGAACCGTGTCGCCACATCACCCTCACAAGATTGACAATCTTGTTCCGAAGTGATTTTTGACGCCTGTCCAGAATCTGCACTGGATGCTGGTCATACGTCATATCGGGGCGAACGGTAATCTCCGAAAAATCCACCGCATGAGACGGATCGCTAATGTATCGACGAAGCTGCGACACATGGAAAACATTGTGAACTCCTTCCAAAGATGGCAGCAAGGCCAAGCGATAAGCTACCTCGCCAACCCTCTCCAAAACGTCAAACGGTCCAATGTATCGCGGGCTCAACTTTCCACGCTTCCCGAAACGAATCACACCACGATTCGGGGAAATCTTCAAGAACACATGGTCGCCCGGCTGAAACTCCAAAGGACGACGTTTAGCATCCGCCCAATGCTTAAAACGGTCCTGAGCAATTCTCAACCTCTCCCGAATATTCCTGACGATATCCACGGCCTCCACGATCATCTCAGGTCCCAACAACTCCCGATCACCAACGTCATCCCAACTCAATGGCGATCGACATTTCCTCCCAAAAAGAGCGACGAGTGACGCCATGCCAATACTCGCCTGGAAGCTGTTGTTGTAGGAAAACTCTACCAGATGTAGATGGTCCTCCCACGAACCCTTGAAATCCAACATGCACGCCCTCAGCATGTCTTCCAAAATCTGAATCGTCCTCTCGGACTGGCCATCCGTCTGCGGATGGTACGCCGTGCTGAAACTCAGACACGTACCCAAGCTCTTCTGCAAACTCTGCCAGAACTGAGATGTGAACCTCGTGTCTCTGTCAGACACGATACTCACAGGGACTCCATGAAGTCGCACAACCTCCTGCACGATTCACGATACATCACTATCCAAACTAGGAAAAGGAAATAAAACAGAGAGTAAAAAGAATTTTACCTCCATATATCTCCTCGCTAGCGCCTCAGTGGACTGTCCCACTCGGAACGGAATGAAGTGCGCAGATTTGGTCAACCGATCTACGATCACCCAAATCGCGTCATTCTGCTTCGGACTCCGAGGTAGTCCAGTCACGAAATCCATAGTGATGTGTTGCCACTTCCACTCCGGAATCGGAAGCGGTTGTAGCAACCCGGCCGAACGCTGATGCTCCGCCTTCACTTGCTGGCAAACCAAGCACTTGGCTACACTCCGATCCACGCTCCTCTTGATGCCATGCCACCAATAATTCAGACGAAGATCCTGGTACATCTTGGTGCCACCAGGATGCACAGAATACGGCGAACTGTGTGCCTCCACCATCAATTCCTCTCTGATATCCCCAGCAGGCACACACAACCTGGCTCCAAACCTCAGCGAGCCATCCTCATGAATCAAAAAGTCAGTCCGCAGACCGGCTTCCACCATCTCCCGAATCCTCACCAGCTTCAGATCCTCGGCCTGGCCAGCCTTAATCCGATCCACGATCGTTGACTGCACCTGCATGTACATCAACGACGAAGCCTCTCCAGGAAGAACAATCTCCACACCAGACTCGCAAAAATCCTGCTGCAATCTCCACTGCGAGGTCAAAATCATCACCGCCGGAAGCCTACTCAAAGCATCCGGAACCACATTCACCTTGCCAGGGTGAAACTGCAAATCAATATCATAATCCGCCATAAGCTCCAACCATCGACGCTGTCGCATGTTGAGCTCCTTCTGAGTGAAAATATACTTCAAGCTTTTGTGATCGGTGAAAATCTTCACTTTCTCACTCAGCAAGAAGTGCCTCCAAATCTTAAGAGCAAACACAACGGCAGCCAACTCCAAATCATGCGTCGGATAATTCTTCTCATGAACCTTAAGCTGACGAGACGCATACGCCACAACGTGCGTGTGCTGATGCAACACACAACCGAGACCCTTGCCAGAAGCATCACAAAAGATCTCAAATTCACCGCTGCGATCAGGCACAACCAGAATAGGGGCAGTCGTCAACCTTTCCTTCAGAACACCAAAAGCCCTCTCACAATCACCCGACCAAACATAAGCAACATCCTTCCGCGTCAACCTGGTCATCGGCTCAGCAATACGAGAAAAGTCCTTAATGAATCGCCGATAATAACCAGCAAGTCCGAGAAAACTCCGAATCTCAGACGCAGACGACGGAACAGGCCACTCCCTGATGGCCCAAATCTTCTCGGGATCCACTGAAATACCATCTCCAGTCACCACATGCCCGAGAAAAGCAACTCGATCCAGCCAAAACTCGCACTTCGAAAACTTAGCATACAAACGATGCTTCCTTAAAATCTCCAACACCGTCCTTAAGTGCGAGGCATGCTCTTCCTCCGACTTCGAATAGATCAGAATGTCGTCAATAAAGATAACGACAAACTTATCCAAAAAGTCGTAGAAAATCAGGTTCATTAGATTCATGAAAACTGCGGGCGCGTTAGTTACGCCAAAAGGCATAACCACGAACTCATAGTGTCCATACTTCGTCCTGAACGCCGTCTTCGGAACATCTCCCTTCTTCACCTTCAACTGATGGTAACCACTCCTCAAATCCAATTTAGAAAACACCCTCGAACCTCCAAGCTGATCAAAAATATCATCGATGCGAGGCAACGGGTATTTATTCTTAATGGTCACCGCATTCAACTCCCGATAGTCCACGCACATGCGACGCGAACCATCCTTCTTCTTAACCAACAACACCGGCGCTCCCCACGGAGACACGCTAGGATTAATATAACCCTTCTGCAAAAGCTCGTCCAACTGCTTCCGCAACTCTTCCAACTCTGCAGGTGCCATATGATACGGCGCCTTCGAAATCGGCTGCGCACCTGGAACAAGATCGATAGAAAATTCCAAAGCCCGATCAGGCGGCAAACCAAACATCTCCTCGGGGAAGACGTCGCCAAAATCTCGCACCACAGCTGGCCACTCCAGCTCCATCTGCATAGCCACAGCCTCCACCGGCCTGGCCCGAAATATGACAGGACTAAGCGAACTGCTACCACGACTGAACTCAAACACTGGATGTCCGGGAATCTCGAACACCACCTTCTTCCTCCGACAGTCGATCGTAGCATAGAAGCTCGCAAGCCAGTCCATCCCAAGAACTGCATCATAGTTGATGATGTCGTGGACAATGAAATCAGCGAAAAGCTCATGTCCACAGACCACCAACGAGCAAGAATTGCAACCACGATGCACCGAGACCACACCATTCCCTGTAACGATATTCCAACTCTTGGGGAGAGGGGACGTCGACAAGGAATGCCTCCCCACGAAGCTCCGAGAAATAATGCACATCGATGCACCAGAGTCAAAGAGGACTCGTGCAGGAAATGTGCAAACCAAAATCACACCTAATCAAGCAATTAACAATCAAATTCTAATCTAGCAAACAACCATGTTCAAGCAACCAACACAATCTAACAATCAAAACCAGCTAGGAAAGTAACAGCTAGAGTGAGGATTACCTGCGATAACCTCATCCACAGCCTCGCTCTCCGCGGCGGTCATCAGAAAAGCCTGCCTCCTCAGCGGAACAGCCTGCCGAAAAGCCTGCCTCTGCGGAACCAGAGCTGCTCCACGTCCAGCAGGAACAGGCGCTCGCTGCTGCAATGGCTGAGTTGCAACCGGAGCCCTCCGCAGCGGATCCGCATGTCGACAATCCTTCGCGACATGAGAAGCATCACCGCAAATCAAACACTGGCCCAGAAACTTCCAACACTGATCCTTGACGTGACCAGGCTTGCCGCAGAAATGGCAAAACTTCGGAATAGACCCTCCTGGCCTCTTAAACTGAGCGGACTGATTAGGCCTGAATCCAGGTCTAACCACAGCTCTTGCCTGCTCCACAGGCCTCTTCCCAGCACCAACAACCGACCCCTTCCTCTGGTTCATGAGCAGCTCCTGCCTCTTAGCTGCTACCAGAACCTTCTGATAAGACTCCCGGTCAGAGGAGGTCACAAAACTCTGGAGCTCCGAAGCAAGCCCCTGCAGGAACCTCTGAGCTCTCTCCTCAGCATCCTGTACCATCTTTGGTGCAAACCGACTCAACCTCATGAACTCTTGGTGATACATGTCCACCGACGAGTTCCCCTGCTTCAGATCGATAAAACGCTGCAGCATCTCCTCCTTGGCAGCCTTCGGGAAGAACTCACCCTCAAATCTGGTCTTGAAGGTAGCCCAAGCTATCGGCTCCACCAACAACTTCTCTTCCGCATCCCACCAATTCCTGGCGTTATCCTTGAGCTTCCTCTTCGCCAAATCAACCCATCCAGCCGGGGTGATCTTGGCCATCTTCAGATTGTCCTCGACGTTCCGAATCCACTCATCGGCAGCCAGAGGACCCTCAGAACCATCAAAATATGCGGGACCCAGCTCCCGAAATTGCTTCGCTCCTAGCTCAGAGCGAGGGGCATCCGGAAGAGCCCGGGCAGCTCGAGCAAGCGGAGCATTCTGGACTTGCAAAAGCACGCCCTGCTGCACTTGCATCATCTGCAGCATCATCCGCATCATCTCACTGCTGGTGGGTTCCCGCTCAGGCTCCTCATCATGAGGGAGCGCGCCACTACCACCACCACGGGTGAATCGTCTTCCTGCCATCTAGTGACACAGAAAACGAATCAGATTAGACTCATAGCTTATGACTCGGACGTCGAACTTAATTTATTGGACATTCAAATATTATTATTGCTATTCCAAAAATCGCAGTTACAGAAGGACCTGCATGGGCCACCACTGAAACCTGTCACGACCCGCTTCCCTAAAATGGAGGCGAGACGTGAAAAGGTCCGCACGAGAGTGGAGCTGTGAAGCCCCAAACCCGATAAGCGTCCACAAATACATAAACAGGTCCCTGTAACCACAACAGAATAACAATAATAACACAAGGAGAGACTGAAATAAAATTCCACATCTCACAAAATGTCCAACATCAAAAATAAGTCCAACATCCAGAAAAGCCACCAGGCTAAAAGAAAAGAGTCTAAAGGCCCAGAACAAGGCCAACAAAAGCAACGACAACAAAAAAGTATAGGTGCTACGCACCGATAACAAAACAACTGTCTAACAAAAGTAAAACACAACGAAGACACTAGGACTGGTCCCCAGTGTCCACGTACTCCCCGTCAAACACAAGCTCGGGCTCGGCGTCAGCAAACACCTCGTCCTCAACGAGATACTCGGGCTCAGGATCTAACATGTGTCACCCAAAAGAGTAAAGGGGCACATGTCAGCTAGTCTAAAAGACTTGGGCAAGGAAACTGAAGGTAAGGCAACTAGCAACCTAGCAGTTTAGTATGCATGACATGGCAGTTATAACATGAGTGCACAATTAAATCATGGCAATACAATTTGTACAAGGGGACAATTTATCGGGACAAGACAAGAGTAGCCAAGCTACTATCAATTCAATCAATTTACATTTTGTAGGTGTTTACGCCCTTCGCTGAATGGCATAGCATTTCAGACCGATCGGCACTAAACACTACCCAATACCCACACGATATGGAGCCTGGGGTCCCCGCACATTGAGCTCAGCTAGTGAGCCTGAGGTTGCCCCGCATATTGAGCTCGCATTCTTAGTTCACAATTCAATACATTTCGAGCGTTGGGGTTAGCAACTCATTATGCTCGCTTCTGGTCACGAGCCAGGAACACAAGTGTCGTAGCAAAGCTACGCAATCAAGCAACACTTAAAGAATGCGAGGTCATGACAATTTATTTGCGTACCGTTAATTAAATTAAACGTGACAGGCGAAATGCAATGACATGAACATATTCGCGTACCGTTATTTAAACTAAACGTGACAGGCGAAATGCAATGACATGAACATATTCGCGTACCGTTAATTGAAAGTAAACATGACATGGAAATTGTGCAACATGCTAAATGTCGGAACTAGCTTCGTTGTCAAGCTAGTTCCCCAATTTGCGCCTAGGCGAGTATCATTTCGTCGCCTAGCCTCTTTTACGCCTACAACAAGCAAATGGCCTAAAACATGGCCTAAACCCTAAGTGGCAAGTTTCACTTGCCTAGCACCGGGGATTGACGATCACTCCGTCACACGGATGCTATCTACGGGGGAAATCGCTGTTTTGGGGGAGTCAAACATCAAACACATGAAATTAATTAGGGTTTCACCGAAATTATCAATAAGTTATGAAAACAACGGTAGAACGATTTCTTACCGAGAGGAGGCGGAAGAAACACTCCGGAGGACCCTAGGATCAGATCTGGAAGAGATTGGAGAAGTTTGGGGAAACTAGGGTTTTGGGGGATTTGGGGATTTTGATGGGTTTTGGTGAGATTTTGGGGAAGATGAGGGGTAGATGGAGTGAATGGATGGTTTGGATGATGATTCTAGGGCTTGGAATGGAGAAATGGAGCTTGGAGGAAGATGGGGGATGAAGGGGGAAGTTTTTAGGGTTTTGGGTCGTGTTGGAGAAGAAGAAGTCGTTTGGGTTGGGTATAAATAGGTTGAGCTGGCGGCTGCCCAGAAATTAGGGTTTTAACACTGGTTAGTCGGTCAAAGAGCAACCACTGACCGACTAGTTTGGCAACTAGTCGGTCGGTCGACCAACGCAGACCGACTAAGTGCAAACAGTAACTCCTGAACGAAAATAGGATTCTAGAGTTAGTCGGTCCAAGAACAAGTACTGACTGACTAGTTTAGCATCTAGTCGGTCGATGAACGTTCTTAGACCGACTAAGAGTAAACAGTAACTGATACAAAAATAATATGATGAGTTAGTCGGTTCAAGAAGCATTGCTGACCGACTAGTTTGCAACCTAGTCGGTCAACCAACGTTCTTAGACCGACTAACGATAAACAGTAACTCCTGAGAAATTTAGAAAGCTAACTAGTCGGTCCAAGAAGGATTGTCGACCGACTGGATCGTCATCTAGTCGGTCGGTGGCCCTTCTTACACCGGCTAATGAGCACCAAAAGTACCGATACGGAGCGCAGGGCCCCGGGATCGATTCCTAAGACTCCTAGGCTTGATCTAACAGTTAGATACGACCGTTATGAAGTCCGTCACGAGTGACTTACTTCTAAATCGACAATCCTAAGGAAGAAGCGAGAAAATACGACGAATCGAACGAAAATGAAACCTATGGAGACGAAAACCACACATGAGGAGAAAATCCACCAAAACATATATTATATAATATTAAATCCTGATACATGAAAAGAAGTCGTTACACTTATGCTTAACAATCCTATTCAAATGACTCGATCAAAAATGTTACGGCTTTGCTAAGCAAGATTGAGTCAAACGAATAAGAATGTGAGTATTCACTTGAAAGAAATGCTCGATGGGTGGTGAGCAAAAAGGATATGATACATCAAAATATAAAGAGGGCAATCAATATATATAATGGATTTGGGGTGTAAATGATTATTGTGGCCGTCATATGAGGTGATATTTATTCAAACAAATCTATACGGTCCTCTCGCTGTCGAGAGGATTCGAGTTTATTGAAAGCATAAAATTTCTACACTACTGGATTGATATCACCTATAGCAAAAGGCGGATCCAGTATCTTTGCCGGTGCAGGCAACTGCTCCAACTGCTCCTTCCGTGGCTCCGCCAGATGCGTGTGTCCACGGACTCCATCAGACTCCAACAATGCGGCTCCCAGCACCTCTCCAAGGACTCCACCTGTACACTGCAAGAGATAAGCCGCATCAATCTGATGTGGATAATTCTTCCTCAAAATAAATGTATTCCAAAGAGGGTCATCAACATAAGTATATAAAATTAAAGACGGGTGACAACACTTCCCTGGAAATAAATCTCCACTCTCGTATACCACGTCGATCAACTCCTCATTGTTCGCCTCAGGTTGTTCAGGTAGCTTGGGCATATAAGCGTAGGTCTCATCAGGCAGCTCCTCATCATCGTCAGATCTATCCCATCGCACCTCCTGATCATATTCAATAGCGTCCATGGGTGCTAACTCCTCGCTCTCCTCCTCGTTTACGTCCCATCATACCTCTTGATCGTATGTACATGAATCCTGCAAAAGGCACGATGAGTCGCCAAAATCTGAATCATAAAAAACATCATACACTGGAGGAGAATCAAATGTAGGAGATGAGGGAATAAAGAGATCTCCCTGAAGGGGAGCCATAAGCTCTGTGGGATTGTCCTCAGCATCAGTGGAAGCGTGGTCCTCTGAGGGATGCTCAGCCTCTGTGGAAGGTGGGGATGGCTGCGGTAGCTCGAAAGGAGGGGGCACAATTCGGGCTCCATCTGTGTACAGATGTCATCGTCCAAAGTCACGTCCTCCTCAATGGTCTGCTCCACTACTGTATGCATAACCTCCACAGTAATATCCTCTGATGGTATAGGCTGCTCTGACTCAGGTGGGTGGCAGGGGGAGGCGACGACGGCATAAGGTGGCTCTATAGGCTCATGTATCTCGACCATGGTGTAAAAATGGGTCTTGTGCCCCTCAATTAGAGTGTAGACTCCATCATCAATTGTGCCTGTGGAAGAGATACAATGAGTAATAAAGTTTTGAAATTCAAGCTCAAAAGGATCACCTGCCGTTATTGTCAATGGACCGGAATTTCGAACTATGTCGACAATGCTTCTCAATAGGTCAGTGTACGTGTCCTCCTTTGACAGCTCAGATGTCTCTATTTGTGGAGTGTTGATGGTGTAAAGGTGGATATGATCACCTTCAAGTGAAGCATACACTCCATCTATGATAGTACCTGCGCTAGAGACATTAGCCATTACAAAATCGATGAATACTTGGTCGTATGGTTTACTTACCGTAACATTTAGTGAACCGGTAAATCGAGCATCATCTATCATTTGCTTCAAGGCTGCTGCCAGCTGTAGATCACTGAACTTCCCCACTTGCATCCTCTTCAAAAACTCACGTGCGGGTCCCTTTAGCCTTCTAGTGAAGATATCAAATAGCGTGGAGTCATTCCACTCATGGTCTGACTCCGTCTGGAACATTTCTAACATTCCTTCAAACCTAGACAAGGCTTCCCCGAAGGATTCTCCATCAGCCTGATAGAATGTAGCGAGATATATGTAGGATTGTATAGAGCCCGCTCGCATTTTCTTTGGAAGCACCATCGCTGCAACAACTGTACCTGATCAATCAAAGTAAACAACCTGGAAAAGACGTCAGTGGTACAAAGAGAGATAAAGATAATAATAACAGGTGGTGGGAAAAAATCTCTCTCAATGATTTTGTTTTGATTTTTTTTTGTTTTTTAATGTAATCTAATCAACCTAATTGTGACAAATTGGCACCTAACGGGAAACACCTCCCCGGCAACGGCGCCAAAAACTTGATCGCGCCCCGGATACACGTCCCGGAGAACGATTGTAGTTTTACCGCAAGCGCACGGCGTAGTGGCGAGCGGGTATCGAACACGAGGAGGTGGTGTCGGTTCCAATCTATCCTAGGTTGGTTTGACTATGATGGTTTTATTGGTGGAGATGGCTATGGTATGATGTAATGGCAATGGTGATGGATGTCGGTGTCGGAGATAGAGAAATCGGTCAAATGTCGATTCAAATACAATATAATAAAAGTGTCTAGGGCTAGGGAATCCCCACTACGGACCATCATACATCATTGTAAATAGTGAATCTCAATATTACTAGACTTGCATTGAGGTGAACTAGTCGTAACTGAATAGAGAACCAAGCTCACGCTCTCACGCTATTGCCGGTCTATAGCAACCTAGGATAGGGCCCAATCTCTTACAAACCCTAGCCTAAGCCACTAGCATGAAGATCGACATCATCGTTCAATCGCCCCTCGAGCCCACTCTCGTGCAAACTCGAGTTACGATCTAGGTTGTGATAGTTCGTGTTCGTCCAATCTCTTGCAAACGAATATGTGTATAGATTTATAATAAAAATCCTAGCTTTGGTCCAATCTCTTGCAAACCAAGTCTAAAGAATTTCGATTATAAACCTAAATCGAATATCTAGGCCTTCCCATCGATTAGAATCCAATCTCTTGCAAACCCCAATCGATGGGAATCCCTAGCTATCCGTAATAAATCGATCACAACCTAACCTCCTAGCAATTCTAGCAATTTAGAAATTCATTCATCACAAATCTGAAATTAGATCCATAGGGTTCATCCCCATGCCCTAAAACAACAAATCTACTCAAGCATAGCAATAACGATATGAGAATCAATAAAAACCATTGCTTGCATACAAAAAGATAGAAAAACAAAGATTCAAATAAAAAGGGGAAAATACTTAGCTTGATGAAGATCTTCAATCCAAATACAAGCTTTTAGATCCAAGAGGGGGCCTAGGGCATGGCCTAACCTCTAAAATAATCAATAAGAAAACATCTTGGAACCCAAGAAAACATGGAGGATCCCCCTCTAATGGTGGCTACAAAACCCTTAAATACTCCCCCAAAACCCTAGCAAAACTGCCTAAAAAGCCCCTGAAATTCCGGCCCAAAACTGAATCTGCGCGTGCCCAGAAATCTGCGCCAGTTACGACTCGGCCGAGTGGAAATCTCACTCGGCCGAGTGGAAATCTCACTCGGTCGAGTGAGCTTTCCTGCAGAAAACTCCAGAAAACAGCACTCTGTCAAAATCTGCCAAAACTGTCAAAAACTGGTCACTCGGCCGAGTGGAAATGTCACTCGGCCGAGTGACACTGACATGCAAATTCCAGCACTGCAGCATCGACTTGCAAAAATTCTCCAGATTTCATCCGACCTCCGATTTGCGCGTTCTTAGCGGTGTTGGAATCATCATGAAGTCTACTATCCATAAAAAATATGAGAAAAATAATTTACCCACTATAAGATAGCAGATTGCAAAAGAGTTGGAGGATGTCTGAAAATCTGGGCGCTTCGTGTCCTCGGCATCACTCGGCCGAGTGGCAAATGTCACTCGGCCGAGGGGATTTTGGAACTCGGCTGAGTCGGAGCTCGTAGTCGACTGACGGATTACAGAGAGTTGGACATTTTGGCTCGCCGTCGTCTGGGTGCCACTCAGGCGGACAGAGTCTCCGAACTCGGCCGAGTGGGCGTGCGATGCTCGGCCGAGTGCATGCTGATACATCTCTGTTGTGTGTCCGATCTGGCCGGCCGAGCGGGGTCTCAATGCTCGGCCGAGTGACTCCTTCACTCGGCCGAGTGGCATGCTGAAAATGCCCAATCTCCATCTTTTCGCTTTCTCGTCGCTCCTACGACGTTCTTTCTTCTTCCACTCGTCTTCCATTGCAGAATAACCCTCAAAAGAGCCATGGTTGACACTCCGGAGTGGGTGCAAATCCTTTAAGCTCATTTTTGCTCCCGATCGCTCCATATTTCCTGAAATCCGACAAAAACAAGAAATAGTGAAAAGTAACGCAATATCGTCGAATAATCGTGAAAAGCGTGATATGGGTGATCGAAATGGCATGCAAATATGCAGAAAAAAGGTGTAAAATATGGACCGATCAACCGACGCCCCGTTTACGGTTTGGGCGCGATGTCGTTTTACCGCAAGTGCACGGTTAGTGTAGGGTGCGGGTTTATCGAACATTGGGAGGTGGATGGCTTGAATGGCTACTAGCCTCGACTAGGTTGTGTGAGAGCTACACGGATAATAAGTGTGAGTAGTGAAGAAATAAAAGAAAGAAATAAAAAAGAGAAGAAATGAATCCCCGCTAACACGGGATAGAGCACTCATGACACTTGGCATTCGACTTGGCCCAGGATGAGACATTGCCCCTAAAGGTGGTACCCAGTGTCCCATGGGCCGATATTCCGGTCGGTGCCCAAGATGATATACTAGGTCTACCCGGTTTCGAACGGTGGGCTTTCCCATGTTCAACACCCTCCCCAACCAGGAGCATTAAGGCCATAGTGATAACTCCCAACATTTCATCCAAGCCGTTCCCACGCGCGAGGACTCGATGTCAATGCTAGGGGCGTGAGCTGTGGCTAGGGGATCAAACTCATGTTTCATTTTCCCTTGGCCCGACGGTCAGAGGCGGTCTTTCTCCCGCCAATGACAATAAAACACCCCCGCGTAACCCTAATGGCCAAATAGATCGAATGTGATTTCTAGCAATACATCAAAGCGGATAGGACAAGCATCCAGACCCCAACCCCCAACACATCTAGTGTGTCTCCATAAGAATTGGACTCAGATTGATAGAAATCCCCATTGACGCATTCCATCAAACACATGCCATGCAATCAAGTCAAATGTAAAATCCCAAGCATCAATCCTACTCTAACCCATATTAGGGTTCATCAAGAACTACTCAATGTCGAAGAACATGATAGCAATCAATAAACCCAAACAAACATTCATGATCAAGCAAAATGAAAATAACACAAAACAATGAAAATGAGAGAAAAGATACTAATCTTGCAATTGAATCACCAATCCTTTACAAGACTTATTCAAATAGAAACCTAATCTAACCTAACCTAAAGCTCCCATGAAAGGGGCAAAAACTACTGGAAAAAATAGGGAAGAACTGCCCCCAAGTCGTGCCCACACTTACATTTATAAGCCCCCTCAAAACCCTAACGGTTCGGGTCCAAAAACCCAATAAAACTGCCAAAATAGGACCACCCGATCGGTTGAAGTGTCAACCGATCGGGTGGAAGCAAACAGAGATGCACATCTTCTGAAATTGACTCCAACCGATCGTTTGAAGTTAAATTTCAGACAACAGCCAATTTCAACACCCTGCTACGCTCAGAAAATTCCAGAAAAATGTAGAAAAATCAGATTTGGGCATGCGACCTATCGTTGGAAAGCTAACGACGTTGCCGACGTTATAAAAATAATAGATCACCAAAAATCCCACTGGAATGATAGTAGATATTCAATGAATGAGCAGCGGTGCGCGAAAGGGGACGAAAAGGCCACCCGATCGGTTGAAGTGTCAACCGATCGGGTGGGTTCTTCCCCAAAATGACCCGGAGAGATGACCCGATCGGTTGGAGAGTCAACCAATCGGGTGGCTTTGGCACACAAAATAGAGAGCACTGGCATGACCACCCGATCACTGAACCGATCGGGTGGGGTCTTCTTCATTTCAGCTTCTGTCCGGGTCGGATATATGTGCACGAACCGATCGGGTGGGTCTATCCACCCGATCGGTTGAAGCTCCAAATCTTCAAATCATTCTCTTTGGCCATCAGATCTTTTCCATACATGCACGCTTTGGTCCCGACATGCAAGGTTGACCCCAGAAAGTGCCGAAATGCCGATATTTACCTGAAATACAAGAAATAAACCCAATAGTCAATATGAACCAAAATGTGATATATACAACATGTAATGAGATGAAATGCATATGAAAACACGATAAAGAGCGTGTGTAAAAGGTGAAATATGAACACATGTCAAGCCCCCAAGCTAAACTCTTCCTCGTCCCGAGGAAGACGAGTTGGAATGAATTTCGGGTGCGAGAGCAAGAAAGGAAAGCGAAGAATCCTAGATCACCCTCTCCAAACCACAAATGTAATCACCAACTCAATTAAGCACAAGGGTAAAGCATGTCACAATCTAAATCAAGAATTCAATCTCATAATATAGCATCATGGGTTCATATCAATAGAGCACAAAAGAGATAAAAGCGTGACATTGGCAAAAGCATAGCTATCATAGCATGTTATAGTAGATAATATGCCCAAATATGAGGAAGCTCAAAATTCATATCAAATCTTCCAAACGGTGAATACGAGATACCCATACATGCATGAAGAAGAAAGAAAGAATAGATATGAATCATGTTAATAGCTATCAATCTCTAGGATGTAAGGAATCACCACACACACTTGTCGTTTTTTTGATATTTGAACCACTTTCTTGCCTTGCTTGTATTTTCAAAAGGAGATGGAGAAGATGTGGAAAGATCACTTTGTACAAACTCTCGCCTTCCCTATATACAACGATGCTCTCAAATATAGGAGATGTGGAGAGCGAAGGAAAAGGGGAGAGTGTGCATATATACATATTTTTGGTTTTTGGTTTGTTTTTGCTGTTTTTGGTTTTAATATTTTTGTCTTGCAAACTTGCGGAATCACAATGGAATGCAAGGGCGGCCTACACATCCCAAGCCAGATGGTTTTAGGGCGTCGGGTTACGAAGAAACCCGAAGGACCATTATGCAAAAATATGTACAAAAGTGTGCACTCCCCCAAATGGGAGAACAATGCACGACGAGGGGAAATGTAGAAAGTAAAACAAAAGAGAATTTTTGAGAAATCCAAGCGCGACAAGAAAATACTCATGAATTAAAGCACAGAACAAAGATGTGGTTATCCTAATCCCGTTGAAAGGTAGCTAACACAAGCGATAAGAGTACAAATATAGTATTTCATGCAAGAGTTAGAAGCACGGGGGTTGGATGGTAAAATAACCGTTTCTTGGAGATGAAGCGTGAAAATCTAGGAACTTTAAATAGAGGGGCATATTAAAATATGATATATAGCTAGGAGCATTGTAGGATCCTGTCAAAACAACGACGTTAGGATCGAATAATAAAGTAGAGACTTACGCTTGCGTACGCGGCACCGTAATCTCTGAACTCTGCCCTCGGATTAGCCACAACAGTCAGTACTTCGTCACGGAGGATCGAAGCAACGTTTCACCGCCTAAATCTCTATTTAGAAGAGGATTTTAATGGAAGGGAGAAGAAGAACACAAGTTGCCTTATGCAAACTTATGGCATGGTTAGATTTTTGTAAATGCCTTACCCTTGGGTCCTATTTATAGGCTTTAGGGGTAGTTATTGTAGGAAATAACTAAATATAAGCTTATTAGCCTATATTAGCACATTTACTTATCCTCTTCTTCATTCACTTAGCAAGTGCCTTTATGCACTTATAAAGTGACTTTTTCCACTTATCGAGTGGTCCTTTTCACACGAGAAAAGGTTCCCTTCGTGCACGCTTTTGTGCACGCGACATCTGAGGTCTGTATACCCTCATACATCCCCTCATGGGTGTATTCATGTCGTCCATATCCAATATCTCACACTCACACTTGAGGGGATTTGTAAGGAAACATCTTTTCATTTAACTCTTCTGTTTGTCATACCGAGAAATAGGCCGTGTGACCGTCATGCGCATAGAGTCCGCTGTTTGTGCACTTGTTAGAGATACACAACACTCCTCGAGGTGCAAAGTTGAGTAGATTAACGCATGCTTTACCCTAGATTATTTCTTCACATTTCTTATACTTTATATTCAACAATTGAATCCCATCTGGATTACAATTGGCTGGCCAGCTTTGAATCTCTAACGTCCAAATGTGAATATGAAATTAATCTTCCTCTTCTTGCGATCCTTTCGATATTGACTTGACTTGCTTTTCTAACATGCCCCGCCGGACCGAATTGACCATAGTCCATAAGCAACATGCTAAGATAGCAATCACCCAGTCAAATCTAAAGGAATCAATTAGAGTCCATAAGGGTAATGAGTTAAGACCCATGTGGTCTTTGGGTCTCACATAATAGTAAACACAATTACTATTCTAACCCAATGGTCAAATGCATACGTAGTATGAATACGTATTACAACATCGCTCCTTTCCCCGGGAGCGTATGTCTTAATGATGTTGTAAGGATGATGATCAGACACCACCATGTCTGATTTTGAGTCCCTTTTACTACTCAAATAATCTTCCGGACCCACATCCCGCATAAGACAGATAGGATTTAAGAATCCTCTTAGATCTTTTGTAAGCATCCATATGATGTAGATCTTTCATACGACCATTTTATTTAAGTCATGACTCTAAATCATCCGTCTGACGATTTTGACTTTAAACAGGTCTTATCTTTATTTTATCCGTCTGATAAAATAAAGGCGGTTGCTCATGTGAGAGAGCCAACCTCAATCTGTCCAACATACAAAAAACCAGCTGAGATTTTAAAAAAATGTACACAAACATTTTCTAGAAACTCATATGCAATGTTGAAAAAGAACTTATTCTTTTATTAAATTTGATCTTTTACAGACATGGGAATTTACATTTGTACAACTCAGCTCTTACGCAATCCTTGAGATGATAAATGTTTGTAAAACACATCTCTGGGGATCGCCTTCGTAAGCGGATCCGCTATCATCTCATGCGTAGATATGTACCTTATGTCTACCTTCTTGGTCTTATCATAGTCTTTTTCAAATTTGTAGCGGATATTAATCTGTTTGGTCTTACAATGGAATTTTGGATCTTTGACATAGGCTATAGATGCTTGACTGTCACTGTGTATTGGAACAGCACCTGAGTCACTTGCATCAATTAGCATGTCTAAGAACTTCCTAAGCCAAACAGCCTCTTGGACTGCCATGCTAAATGCTACAAACTCGGCTTCCATAGTTGAAAGTGCGATGCAGGATTGTTTCTTGCTACTCCAGGATATTGCACCAGATCTGAGTAGAAAAACATATCCTGAGGTCGATCGTCGCTCATCGAGATCACCCGCCCAATCATCATCAGTGTAGCCTTCGAGCCTCAAGGCATCTCCTTGATAGCATAAAGCATAGTCCGCAGTTCCTTTAAGATACCGCATTATCCTCTTAACCGCTTTCCAGTGTACTTGCCCTGGATTGGATTGGTAACGACTTACCATTCCAACGGTAAAACAGATGTCCGGTCTTGTACACATCATAGCGTACATAAGACTACCAACTGCACTGGAATATGGAACTTTATCCATAATTTCCTTTTCCTTTTGGTTCTTTGGACACGATTTCAGACATAAATTATCGCATTTGCTTATAGGAGTATCAATGGACTTGCAGTCCTGTATATTAAAACGTTCTAGAACCTTCTTTATACAAGTCTCTTGTGAAAGAGAAAGAAGTTTCTTCGAACGATTCCTTGAAATCTTAACTCCAAGGATATATGCGGCTTCTCCCATGTCTTTCATCTCAAAAACTGATGAAAGCCAAGCCTTGATATCCATCACAAAGCCCTTGTCATTTCCGGCTATTAAAATGTCATCTCCGTATAGAGACATAATAACATACTTGCTTTTAATCCTCTTGATATATACACAGTTATCTTCATCAAGCATGGAAAAACCATTTGATAAGACAACTTCTTGAAATCGTATATACCATTGCCTCGAGGATTGTTTAAGACCATATATGGACTTACGAAGTTTACAAACCTTATGTTCGTTTCCTTCTTTTACAAACCCTGTTGGTTGTTCCATATAGATCTCCTCGTCCAATTCTCCATTAAGAAAGGCAGTCTTTATATCCATCTGATGTAATTCAAGGTCTAAGCAAGCTACCATAGCCAGAATCAGGCGAATCGAGGTAAAACGAACAACAGGTGAGAAGGTCTCTTCGTAGTCTATCCCTTCCTGTTGCGTAAAACCTTTCGCGACAAGGCGAGCTTTATATCTGTCTATAGAGCCATCAGCCTTATGCTTGATCTTGAGAACCCATTTGTTCCCAATAGCTCTACGTCCTCTGGGTAAGTCAACAAAGTCCCAGACTTGGTTAACTTTCATGGATTCCAACTCCTCCTTCATCGCTTCCATCCATTTGTCTTTTGCAGGGCATGATACGGCCTGTTTGAAAGTAGCAGGCTCGTCATCATCTTATAGTAAAGTCATAAAGGTTTGCGGAAATTCATCCTCAAATCTTAGAGGAGCCAACCTTGTACGACTACTACGTCGTATTTGAGATTCTTCAAGTCCTTGTTGACTCGAATTTAGATCAATTCTAATATCACTCCCACTTGGAATGTCGTTAGAAATGCTCCCACTTGGATCATTATTCCCGTATGGAATAGGATTCGCGTCATTCGTATCATCCATTGATGAAGTGTGAAACGTATTTTTGTCTTCACCAAGAATTCTCCCACTCGAATGAGGTAATCCTTCTTGATCATTGATCTCAAATAGAGATAAGTCCTGACTTATCTCGCCCTGTCTTGGAAACTCGTTTTCCAAGAAAGTGACATCCCTCGACTCAAATTCAATTAGACCTCCATTGTCTTCCTGACCAATGAAAACATAACCTTTGGAGTTTTCTACGTATCGTATAAAGATACATTTCCTTCCCCGTGGCCCGAGTTTGCCATACTTATGGGAGGAAACATGTGCGTAGGATGCACATCCCCAAGGTTTTAAAATGTTTAAGTCAGGAGACCTTTGGTTCCACAACTCATAAGGAGTGGAGCTAACTGATTTCGAGGGTACGCGGTTTAAGATGAAAGCGACCGTCAATAATGCATCACCCCAAAAGGTGATTGGCAAGTTAGCTTGCGCCATCATTGAACGGACCATTTCCATTAAAGTCCTATTTCTCCTTTCTGTAACACCATTTTGTTGCGGATTATAAGGCATAGTTACCTGATGAACTATGCCTTTTTCATCACAAAGTTCCTTAAAACTTGCCGATTGATATTCACCGCCTCTATCGGTTCGCAAGACCTTAATCTTGTGATCTAATTGATTTTCCACCAAACTCATATAGTTTTTAAAGCAGGTTAATGCTGCACTTTTGTGGGATATCAAATAGATATGACCGAATCGGGTGAAGTCATCAATAAAAGTGATGAAATAGGACTTCCCGCGTCTTGTCTTGACATTCATCGGACCACAGATGTCCGAATGGATGAGCTGTAATGGAACCTCGGCCCTTGTGCCGGTTCCAAACGTCTTGCGACAAGATTTCCCTACAAGGCAATGTTCGCAAGTCGACATTTCGACCTTTGAAATATTGGATAGAAGGCCACGTTTGGCAAGTCTATCCATATGCGTTGGTCCAATGTGACCAAGCCTTGCGTGCCAACAAATTATATCTGACTCATAAGTCGAAGATTTGCAACAAGGAAATTTTCATTACAAAATGAGGAGTCATACATTGTATTTAATACAATAAATCCTTTGAAAACATACCCAGTACCAATTAAAGAATTATTACAAAACAAGTCCACTTTACAATCATGAAAAACCAACTATAACCAAGACCCATTAAAACGACCACAGAAATAATATTCCTTCGAATATCCGGAGCAAAGAAAACATCATGAAGTAGGATAGTGCGGCCGTTGTCCAAGACGAGCTTGTAAGTCCCAACGCCTTTCACTTCAACACGTGTGTTGTTTCCTACGTAGATCCACTTCGTTCCTTGGGGTATCCGGTGATACTCCACGAAGGACCGTCTGTCCCTTGCTATATGGTCGGTGGCACACGAATCAATTATCCAAAATGGATTAGATTCTACAAGAAATATTGAACTAGAAACACATATGTAACTAGCATTACAAGTTACCTTGTCACCTCCATCTGTACAAGAATGGGCATAGTGACCTAACTTGTTGCACTTGAAACACTTGATCCTCTTCAAGTCTTTCTTCTTGTGCCATTTCTTGTGCCCACCCTTATGTTTGGGTTTCTTGGTAGACTTCGGTTGCTTATTACGTTCATTAGTAAACTTCGAACGATCTTTCCGTTTCTTTCCCCCGTGTGAGGAACTAGCAACCATGTGCACTTCTGCACTTGGCTTGGCAGCCGCAAGCCGCTCTTCCTCTAACTCGAGGTGCTTTGAAACATCGCTGAAGTTCTTGATGCTCTCATTATGAGTGAGATGCATCTTCATTTGGTCCCACCCATTTGGTAGGGAACGTATGACTGCTTGGATTTGTTGCTCATCAGTGAGCACATGACCTGCATACTTTAACTCTGAGATTAGATTCGCCATATGTCGCAGATGTTTCCCCATGGAATGATCTGGACGTTTCTTGTATGAATCAAATCTTAAAGTTAAAGAACGAAGTTTGGACACCGAGGTGCCACCAAACTTCTCCTCAAGCTTGGACCATATGTCCATGGCTAGGTCATGCTCTCGGAAGATGCGCATTATTTCATCGGCCATACTGGACAATAACGTAATGCGAGCTATCTTGTTCTTCCGAGACCAAGCATCAAAAGCTTCCTTGTCTCGTCTGTGTTGGGCCGTAGTGCCCAACTTGGGTTCAATCATTATGTTCTTTAGAGTTTCGAGCACGTCTTGCTCCTCTAGAACGTATTGTATCTTGATGGACCATAATTTGTAATTATCGCCGTTGAGTTTTTCACCTTTGTTCAACTCAGCGACGATGTTCTTAGCGGCAGAAGACATTTTACTTTTAAAATGCTGCAAAAGACATGAAAAGAAGGTTTGATCAAAAATCATTGCATAAAAATTTCTTATACATAGATATCACTCCAACTTGGAAAAAATCCTACTTGAAATGATACTATTATATTTGATAAGTTACTTTCAAAAAATATTGAAGATGTTGCTCTAGAATCGTAAAGGTCTCTACGATTCCAATCACCATCTAGAACAACTTTCAATATTTCCCCCTCACTTATCAAACGATAGTACTCTTATAGTACTTTGCAGCGGAAAAGCGTTTTTGAAAAACGTATTTTGAAAACGTATTTTTCAAATGTATTTTGCAAATGTATTTTGCAGTATTTTGAAAACGTATTTTTCAAACGTATTTTGCAAACGTATTTTGCAGGGCCTACACCCCATTACAGGGTGACATAGCCGAAATATTTCGACAATTCCTCGGCCATTGCCGGGGTCGTGTCACGGCCGTGCCAAGGCCGAATTCTTCTTCCGTCCGAAGAGAGTGTTGCCATCGCAACTTGGCCAAGGCCGGACTTTCCTTGAAGGGAGTTTTCTGCAAGCCATCGTCGCAGGCTCCCGTATGGATCCATGCGCTTCTCCCCTACTGGAGAAGTTTGCCGCAGACAATTGCAGCCGGCTCCGTAGAGACCGGCCATGCAAGCCACCCCCCTCCCGGTCATGCAAGCCCCAAATACAGGGTCAACCGGGGCTCGGCACTGGCCGAGGCCGGGGCCGGCAGTGGCCGGGCACTGGCCTCGGCCGGCAGGCCTCGGCCTGGCCCTGGCCATTGCCAGGGCCGGCCAGGCCCTGGCCTGAGGCCAGGGCACCGGCCCTGGCCTCTGCCAGGGCCGGCAGGGCCCTGGCCTGGCCACGGTAATGGCCCCCTGGCCCTGGCCGGCCAGAGCTGGCCAGGCCCCGGCCGGGGCCGGCCGGGGCCGGGGCCGGCCGGGGCCGGGGCCGGCCGGGGCATGGCCCTTTGGCCTTGGCCGGCCATGTCCCATATGGCCATGGCCGGCCACCCCCTTGCATGGGGTTGGCTGCACACCCCCACCGGTGGGGTGGCCGTGGTTGTTATTGGCCGTAGCCAACCCCCTCCGCATGGGGAGGGGGGATGCATTGCCTCCATAGCCCATATGGCCATGGTGGTCATGCACCAAAAATTCATCTTCTCCGTTGAGAATAACCACCATCGTCTTCTCCGATGAAGCACCCGTTCGTCGAGAAAACGGTTTTGCTTCAATGGCCGTGTGCCAAAAAAATGAAGAGAACGCGTTTTCAAGGCCGTAAACTTTACTCTCTACATGAAGAGAGTTCACATTCTCAATTGAATGGAGACTCAACATCCATGAGGAGCTCGAGTTTGGCGAGATGAACGGTAAGTTCTTCCCGTCACGGAGAGTTCCTGCCATATCCGTAATGACAGAAGACCCTAACGTGAAAAGAACAACTATTGCGATTCTTGATCGCTCCAGAATGTAACCCAAAAGTGCGACCGTGTAGTTTTACCGCAAGCGCACGGTGTAGCGTCGAGCGGGTTATCGAACACAGGGAGGACGAATGAAAGTGCTTGCTCCAATCAACCTGGCTATTAAGAACGGAAAGGAGAGAATTTGCCTTTGGCGATCCTGTCACAATCGTCAGACAAAGTACGAAGATATCAAATCAAATAAAGACGCCTAGGGAATGGGGAATCCCCGCCACTCACTGTATTTCGTCAATGTGGTTCATTGGTATCAAAATTGCTAGAATAAAATTACGGATGGACTAGTTGCAACTGAATGTAAAACCTAGCTCACGCTCTCGCGCTGTTGCCGGTCTATAGCTATCCTAGGTTCGGGTCCAATCTCTTGCAAACCCTAGCCTAGGAAAGCTAGCATTAGGATCAACATCATCGTTCAATCGCGCCCCGAGCCCACTCTCGTGCAAACTCGGGCCACGACCTAGGTTGGGATAGTTCCTACCCGTCCAATCTCTTGCAAACGGGTATCGGCACGGAATTGCAACCGAGAACCCTAGTATCGGTCCAATCTCTTGCAAACCGATACTACGGAAATTCGATTCCAACCCAATTCGGATTTCTAGGGTTTCCTATCGAATTGGGATCCAATCTCTTTCAAATCGCAATTGATATGAATACCTAGCTATCCGTAGAAAATCGATCCCAAACTAACCCTAATAGGCAATTCTAGCAAAATTCCTACCAATTCATCACAAATCTGAAATTGGGCTCGTAGGGTTCATCTCCACGCCCCAAGACGTGTGGACTACTCACAATTCATAGCACAAATACAAGAATAATCAATAGAAATAATAAAAGAATTCATCACAATATTCAAATATGAAATAAAAATAGTATTTTTAGAGGGGAGAGATGCAAACCAATATAGTTCTTCAATGAATCCAACAAAAATCAACCTTTCTCTCCTCTCCAATCACAAAAATCTAAAGCTAAAAGTTAATCTAAAAAGCTGCAAAAAGTAAAGAGAAAAACTCCCTAACCTAGGGTAAAAACAGGGGTTAAATACCCCCCAAAATCGTCCAAAAAACTGTGACCAAAATGCCCCTGCGCAGCCTGAAATCCGCAATTTTCGCTACAGGCAGCGCGTCGCACTCGGCCGAGTGACAAAAGTCGCTCGGCCGAGTGACAAACCCTGTAAATTTCCAGTAAGTCTGGGTCTTCGGGGGTCTTCAATTCGGGAGTCGCTCGGCCGAGTGAGTTGTCGTCACTCGGCCGATGGCTTCTTAGTACTCGGGCGGTCGGCATTTGCCACTCGGCCGAGTGGGTCTTCTGAAGCTCAGGCAGACGAAAAACAGTAAGTTGGCGATTTTTGATGGGCTTCGTCTGAGTGCCACTCGGGCGGACGGGGTCTCGTCACTCGGCCGATGTGGCTTCCGATGCTCGGCCGAGTGCACATATAAATCGTGTACGATCCGGTCGGCCGAGCGGTGTCTCGCTGGTCGGCCGAGTGACTCCTTCACTCGGCCGAGTGAGACACCAAAAATGCCCAAACAGCTTGTTTTGGCCTCCTCGTCGCTCCTGTGACGTTCTTTCTTCTTCCTCTCCTCTCCAATGGCGAAATACCCCTCGGGGAGGTCGTCGGTGACACTCTGGAGTAGGCGTATCTCGAGATCACTCCAAATCGCTCCAAATCACCTGAAATACGACAAAAACAACAAATCGTGAAAAGCATCACAATTTCGTCGATATATCGTGAAAAACATGATTTGGGCGATCTAAATGGCATGCAAACATGCGGGAAAAAAGTGTAAAATATGGAGTGATCAAAATCCCCCAATCTTACCTCTTACTCGTCCTCGAGGAAGATAAGTAAAAGGCGAACCCGGTGGATTTCGAAAACGAAAACGGCGAAAAAATGGAAAACCAAGAAAAACAAAAACGAAATAAAAACGAAGAAGAAAGAAGAAAGAAGAAAGAAGGAGGGAAGCTGCTAGATCGTTTTCTCAGGATGTGGGTTTTGCTTACTCATATAGCATGCACCGAATGAAAAACACATGTCAAAGAATTTTATTTCGATATCATAGTATACTGGTGCAAATAGAAATAGAAACCCACGAACATCGATATAATCATGAAAAACGGAATAATTTCAGAATTAACATCGTCTGAATCATTTAAAGCGGTATACAAATCGCAGATCACACACTTTTCAATTGAATGCTTTCTATGAGGAGTATGAGAGTATCACGCAATAGAATAGAAAGAATAGATAGATAGGGATTTCATGAAATGAGTGCTAGGCATAGATTACTGGACTTCGTAAAGCTAAAAATAATCTCACCGAGTATAGAATATTACTTAGCCTAGGTTGTCGTGCAACGTCAAGTAGTCACTCTCTCACACATCAATGGATTCCCTCCCCCAAGCTTATCTATAAGCGTGGTGGCATAAAAAATATTTACATCCCCATTTCGATAAAGCTCCAAAAGCAACAAAAATAAAAACAAAAAGAGGGAAGAAAGAGAGATCATGAGATGGGATCGTTTATTGAGATTTTTCTCTTTTCTCTTTTTTTTTTCTTTCTCTCTTTTTTTTTTTCTTTTTCTCCTTTTTCTCTTTTTTGTATAAATGGCATATAAACACAATGATCCCAACTCAAAGAGAAATAAGGATATACAAGAATTTTTCTTTTTTTCTTTGATTTTGGGAAATTTGGAGCTAGGAATTAATAGCGGGGGAAATGCCATATAATAGAATCGCTAAGGGGAGATTCACCAATGATTTTAAAATAGTGAAATGATGTTAACGATTTGTGGAGAAAGAAATAAATATATCTCTCAGTTCACTCTATAGGACGTGCACGCCAACTTCAGCAGGGTAATCTAATCTACTCAGTTTCGATCACAAAAAAGCTAACTAATCTAGGTTTATCATAGCTAACATCATTCAATCATCCTGAAGTGAAATGTACAAAGCATGCATATAGAAGTGATATAGGGAAAAGAAAAACGGTACTCCAAATATAAGCATTATCAATGCGTGAATCTTGGTGTGTTTTCTGCGATAGCATACATATGAATATTCAGACTCAGCTAATAATAAAATTTCATCCATTTTCATGCGGAAAAAGTGTGGGTTACTATCTCTAAATGCAAAGCAAGTCACAGCATATGATATCAGAAATAAAACCTAAGACATGACGAATATAGCATGCATATATAGAGAAAGCGAACGCCACGTAATCATCATCACAGAAAAGTCATCTCTAGCATGAGATGAAAAAGAAATAAAGACAAAGGGAAAATGAAACTAATTACAATGCAACACACAAAGAAAATAAGGAAAACGTGATGCATGGTAAAATAAAAGAAAAAAGTGATAAAAATGGGTGCAAGTGCGGAAAATGGCGTGAAAAAACTAAAAATAAAGGTGGTAAATCGAAAAGAACGTGAGAACTCACTCCCCCAAGCTAAATGGCACAGTGTCCTCAATGTGCGAAGTGTGGCACACCGAGAGTCGAGTAATGTGAGGGGCAGGTGAGGATGCATGCATGGGGAAAAAGAAAATAAAATAACAAAAGAAAAATAAGAAATAAAAATATGATGCGGACATGATGCATGCAGATATATGAGTGATACGAATATAAAGGTGTGACACCAAAAACTCTCCCGCTCTCCCAAAAATGATATATAAATATATGATCAAAATGTGCATCAAAAAACAGTGAGGAGAGGGTGGGGTGGGCAAAAATCAACAGGACCCAGCAGAGACGGGCAGCACAACGGCAAAAGGAATCGATGGCATCAAGAGTGCCTAAGAAGGTGGTGCTGCACCGTCCCCGTCCTGAGGCGGAGGCGGAGGAGGTGGTGGAACAGGCTGCTGAGAGGGTGTGTGTGTGGAAATGGTAGCATGCTGGGTGTGGGTGGGGGTGGGTATGGGTACCTGCTGGGTGGGGGTAGGGGTGGGTACGCGGGGGAGCCGATCTAGGACCTGGGTAAGGCAGTAGTGAATGTGCGGAAGCAGGTCGAAACGACCAGCCATCGCGGAGACGGTGGAGGACAGGGTCCTAAGGTCGCCTCTGAGGCCACTCACCGCCCCCTCGAGAGCACGAATGCTCTGAAGTACAGTGTCGGGGGGAGGTGGTGCAGAGGGACGCACCGGTCTGTGCTGTGTAGGTCGGGGCTGGCGTACTCTGGTGGCGTAGGTGATGGGCTCAGCAGGGAAGGGAACGAAAGGTGCTGCGCTCGCAAATGTGGGCCTGGCCTCAGTGTGAGGCAGGGGCACTGGCTGGTGAGAAGTGGAGGCAGCAGCAACGAAAGAAGAATACAAAAGTGGCAACGAGGCGGCCAGAGAGGTCGGTGACACAGAAGTGTGGACAGACGCCACGACACTCTCAGAAAATACAGCAGCGGTGGAGACAGAGGTGGAGACCAAGGTCTCAACGGCGGTGGCAAAAGAGGGCTCGCCGCACTCAACTATAGTCGGCGGGCGCTCGGGTGGGGCAGAGGAAACGGGCTCGGCAGACAGAGGGCCAGTGGTCGTAGTGGTGGTGAGCGTAGGCATGGAAGCAGTGGAGGTGGGCTCAGCTAGGGTACTCCCGACACCGATAGAAGTGTGGACAGAGGTGTCGGGAGCAGCAGAAGTATCAGGGACAGGCTGAGGGGCCACGGGGTCAACAGGGGCGGCTGGCTCAGCCGGTGCAACAGGGTCTACGGGGGCAGCGTGGGCCTGCTCGGCCTCCTCGACCTCGAGCACTTATGCGGCTGGGATCAGAACATCCATCGCAGGGAGCCAGTCCACCTGGGCCGGTGCAATCTGAGTCCGAGCTGGGCTCGGAAGAATCATGTAATCGGCACCGAAGGGGCCGTGCAGCCAGACCCAGTGTCGCTCACCGTGCGGACGAAGCATCTTCATCCGGGCCATAACATCTATGGACAGTGAAGTGGGGCCCGGTGCTCGTCGCAGGTCGTCAGGAAAGTCCTCGCCGGTCATAAGGGCGAGCAAGGTGATCAGGCCGCCGCAGCATATCGGTGAGCGAGCGCCCACCGATACGATGATGCGGTCCAAAAACCAAGCCACGACATCAATCACGACGGCGGGGACCAACTCATCGCCCTCCCTAGATAGAGCTCTGGGCCGTGTCATCGTGTAGAGCATATAGAGCTCCGGTGTGGACATCGTGCCCGGCTCATATCTGGCCAAAAAGGTAGTCGCCATGAGGCACTGAGCTATACGGAGGCAAGGGTGGATGATGGCCGAGGCCTTGGCCCTACTAGGGTAAAAGACAGCGTGAAGACCCGTAATCCAGGCCCAGAAGGCGCCGACGTCGAAGGAAGGTGGGGGGATATGTGTGGGGGCGTAACCACGGTCGGCCCCGGGGACGTCGGGCCACGAGAAGAAAGCTCTCATCATACCGAGAGTGACCTGGCACTCTCGGTCCATGAACCGAAACAAGCATCCCTCGTCGGTCCGGGCGATCGAACTAAGAACCTCAAGTGTCGGACGGACAAAAGTGTCCGTCGACACCTGGAAGAAATCTCGCCAGCCCACGTTGTCGTACAACATGAGCATCCCCTTGAGTACCCCCAGGCGTCCTAGGTCTGCAAGGTGTACGAACCTGGAGGGCATGATCGAGCGCTGGGAGATACGCTCGAAGACGGCGCGGTGTGCATCGTCTCGGAACGTGATCCCGAGCGGCCCGACAAGTGGAGCCGGAGGCGGTGGTATGGGCTGTAGCATGGCAGGGAGTGGCTGTGCGGGCGGTGCGGGCCCTGCAGGCTGTGCGGGGTGTGCGGGGCCTGCAGGCTGTGCTGGGTGAATGGGGTGTGGTGGAGTAGGCGGAGGAGAGTCCTCCACCTCGTAGGAGGGGCCGGCATCATCCGACCGCTTCCGCTTGGTGGAAGCTCTCCTCGACCTCGGCCGTGTCCGGGGCGGCATATGGGCCCCGAGCGCTCACCAAAACCAATAAAAATGCGGCGTGCGTAAAATAAAGGAAAGAATATACCACGACACGCCGCGAGTGCAAAGCTATGGAAGCGTGCGAAGACGACGCCCCCACGTAGCCCAAATCAGTCCCTGGAAGCTCCCCTGGGCTCCCCTAAGCTCCCAAATATAACCTGCGCATGAAATAGAGATATCAGCGAGTAATATTCAATACGTATGGGGCATTAGGGGTATAATAGATAGAAATTGAAACTAATTCGGGTTTGGGGTTCGTTAAGCACATGGATCCTCGAAAAATACACAAAAGAGGAGAAAACAGGCTAAAATGGGGTTACCGGAGTCGGCCGGAGCAGTGGCTGCCGGCGGCGACTCGGGCGAGGGGCGACAGCGATCGGCCGGCGAAGGGCGGCCGAGCGGCGGCAGCGGACGGGCGATCGGGCGAGCAACGGGGGAGGATTCGGGTGCTGGGGAATGCGAGAAGTCGGGGCGCGATCGGATTATTTCGTTTCGAAAAACGCGCCCCCCGGCCCTTTTTATAGCAAAAGTTACGACTCGGCCGAGTGACTAGGTCGCTCGGCCGAGTGTACTCAACGGAAAATGTTGGGAAATTTTCCCCCGCTATTGACTCGGCCGAGTGGCCTTGCCAACCTCGCCCGAGTGGAGTAAGTCCATTCGGCCGAGTGACTCAAGCTACTCGGCAAGAATCGCCCTAGGAGTGTATCAGTTTTACTCGGCCGAGTGAATATATATACTCGGCCGAGTGACAATTATACTGAAATCGGAAAAATAAATAGAGAGTTGGGTACAGCAGACTTCCCTCGTTCGTGAGCGGCTCGGCCGGACGAACTTGTGTGCTCGGCCGAGTGACTAGTATGCTCGGCCGAGTGAGCCTTATTTTCTGCTGTTTGTCTTCGTTTGAGCTCTAAACTCTGTTTTTCTTCCTCCAGTCGATTTCATCTTCCTCCTAAGCATCGAGCGCATTCCTGTAGCACTCTTCGTCACCTCGTTCATCCTCCTCATGATTGATTTACCTATCTCCTCTCCTGTCAAGAAAAATAGGACCCGTTATCACAAAAATTTTGGGCGAACGACTCAAAACACTAAAAATTTCTAAAACAAAAATAAAGGAAAAGTAAAAATAAAGCTATAACCGTCGGGTTGCCTTCCGAAAAGCGCTCGTTTAAGGTTGTGAGCTCGACCCCCTATGATTTTCAATTAACGCGGGATGTTTGGTGCATATGAGATGCACCCGTCAAACTTTCCGGGGAGAACGCTTGGATTCGGAAGTTGCGGCGGCGTGTTCTCCCTCGGTGGTCTCTCATCTCGAATAGTGTTGGGGGGTGGCTCCCCCAAGCTAGCGTTTGCTCCGGTCCTCGGCTTCACCGGTGACGCCGATTTCCGTATCGGCGGAGCTTTCTTCGGAGACTTTAATTTTGAGAGCTTGCAGAGCTCTCGGATCCTTGCGACATCAGCGTCGCCTTCATCAATTTCAGCGGAGAAGTCGGGGGATTCATTTTTCTTCTCTTCTTGGTCCAAATCCGGGCCTTCTTCGAAATCTTCTTTGAATAGAGCGCCGATTGAGTGGGGGATCGCTTCTTCAATGACCTCGTCAAGGAGGTCCATATAGTCCAGCTCCTCGTGGTAAGGCATGTGTTTCATTGCCTTAGGAATATGAAGCTCCACCTCGATGTTGCCGACATTCAATGTTAGGGTTCCTTCTCGTACGTCGACGATGACACCGGCGGTGGCGAGGAACGGTCGTCCAAGTATCAACGACGTGTCTCCCTCCTCCTTAACATCCATAATCACGAAGTCGCATGGCAAGCAAATGCCCCCCGGGACTTGTATCGGGATATCCTCTGCAATCCCTACCGGCCTTGTGATTCGCCCATCGGCTAGTTGTATCCGCATGTCGGTGGGCTTAAATTTTGTCCCGGTGTTTAGTCTTTGGAACATAGAGAGAGGCATGAGGCTAACACTAGCCCCTAGGTCCACCAATGCCTTTTGAAGAGGGACGCCGACCAAGGTGCAAGGAATCCGAAAACTCCACGGGTCTTTGAATTTAGCCGGCTCCTTCTCTCTCTTGGTGAACCAAGAGCCCTCCTCGGCGAGCATAATTTTCTCCTTCCTCTTTCACCCCGAATTCAAATCCTTTAAAATTTTTGCGTATGTCGGGATCTCAACAATAGCATCAAGGAAGGGAATATTGAGGCTTACCCCTCTCAAATATTCGAGAAACTTCGCTATTCGCTTCTCCATCTTCGCTCTAGCAAGCCTCTGAGGGAATGGTACCGGTGGCAAGAAGCGCCTCTCTTCAAGAAATTGCTACGCTCTAGATTTCTCCTTTTCTTGCGGCTCTTTCTCCCTCTCAACTTCAACTACCGGCCCAATTGGCTCTACACTTTCCTCCACGGGCTCCTCGGTAGGAATCATGGCGGGGGTGGTATCCTTCCCGCCTCTAGTAGTAACGGCAACCACGGCATTGATGTGGCCGGTGGCACCCCGTGGGTTTTGCTCGGGTTGAGCCGGCAATTGTTGAGTATTCCGATTGTGCAACGCCAATTGCTCCGAGATTTGTGCCACAACGGTTGTAAGGGAGTCTTGGCCCGCCTTCAAGGAAGCATTGACCTTCTTTTGCTTGACCATAAACTCCTCCACTCTAGCTTCAAAGTCGGATCGTTGTTGAGCTTGTGGGGGGTTTTGATTTCTCCACCCTTGATTGTATCCGGGCGGCCTATAGGGTGGAACTTGTTGCTTCGGTTGAAAATTTTGTTGTGGAGGCCCCCTCAGTGGATAGTATTGTGGTGGTGGTGGTGGTCGAGCTTGTTGAGGTGGTTGTTGCGGCGGGTTCAAAGCTCCTTCATTGTTTGCATATGAGAAACCGGGATGGTTTCTAGTGGCCGGATTGGCCCAATATCCTTGATTCCCCGCGACATATTGAACTTGCTCCAAGGATCCCTCTCCTTGTTCTCCCCCCAAATATGTAGCTTGAGATTGGTCTTGCCAATCACTCATTTGATTCGTTGGTGCGGATGTGGAAGGGGTTCCTTGGGGCTCCGTGATAAACTTCTCCAGTCTATCCACTACCTTGTGGAGAGAATCAAACTTGCTTGTGAGTTCCGCTACGGCCTTCGCCTCATAGATGCTAGTTGGCTTCAAGGAGGACGTAGAGTGTCCTCGCTCGTCGCCCCATTGTTGATTATTTGAGGCCATCTCCTCAATTAGGGCCGTAGCTTCTTCGGGAGTCTTTGATAAGATGGCTCCATTTGCTGCGGCATCAATAATTTGTTTGGTCCCCGGCTGGAGACCATTGTAGAAGCTATGAACTAGCTCCCAATCTTCAATACTATGGTGCGGGCACTGGTGCTGCAGATCTTTGAAACGCTCCTAAGCCTCATAGAGCGTCTCTTGGGGTCCTTGCTTGAAGGACATAAGAGCGCTCCGAATCTTTACCGTCTTGGAGGGCGGATAGAACTTGTCAATGAATGCACTCGCCAACTCGTCCCATGTGGTAAAGACTCCCTCAGCTTGCGTCCTCAACCAATAAAGTGCTTTGTCCTTTAATGTGAAGGGGAAGAGGCGCAGTCTGATGGCATCGATGGAGACCCCCGTCATCTGAAATGTGGCGCACTTCGACAAGAATAGCTGGATGTGGTAGTGGGGATTTTCATGGGCATTCCCATGAAATGGATCCTGCTGCATCAGAACCACTAGTCCAGTCTTCAGCTCGAAATTCTTGTCAGACGCCAACTCCGGCATGGCAATGGAGGAGGTAGTAGAAGAGGTCTTAGGCCGAAGCCTATCCCGAATAGAAATAATCCTCGCCATTCTTGCCGCTAATTGTTCCGCAGTTTCCGGGTTGGTCATAAACCTCCCTTCCGGATGTTGTCTCCTCTCCGCTCTAATTCTCCGTGCGGTACGTTCGATCTCGGGATCAAATAATATAGCTTCAGGGTCCGCCGTCGATCTCGTGTACATGCAGTGAGAAAACAGAGTTTCAAAGAAATGATTAGCTCAGTGGAAGGGTTAGATAAAAATAAAAAAGAAATAAAAAAACAAAAAGAAGAAATAGATAGGGTGATAAGATCAAACGCAATCGCCTCCCCGGCAACGGCGCCAAAAACTTGATCGCTCCGGAATGTAACCCAAAAGTGCGACCGTGTAGTTTTACCGCAAGCGCACGGTGTAGCGGCGAGCGGGTTATCGAACACAGGGAGGACGAATGAAAGTGCTTGCTCCAATCAACCTGGCTATTAAGAACGGAAAGGAGAGAATTTGCCTTTGGCGATCCTGTCACAATCGTCAGACAAAGTACGAAGATATCAAATCAAATAAAGATGCCTAGGGAATGGGGAATCCCCGCCACTCACCGTATTTCGTCAATGTGGTTCATTGGTATCAAAATTGCTATAATAAAATTACGGATGGACTAGTTGCAACTGAATGTAAAACCTAGCTCACGCTCTTGTGCTGTTGCCGGTCTATAGCTATCCTAGGTTCGGGTCCAATCTCTTGCAAACCCTAGCATAGGCAAGCTAGCATTAGGATCAACATCATCATTCAATCGCGCCCTGAGCCCACTCTCGTGCAAACTCGGGCCACGACCTAGGTTGGGATAGTTCCTACCCGTCCAATCTCTTGCAAACGGGTATCGGCACGGAATTGCAACCGAGAACCCTAGTATCGGTCCAATCTCTTGCAAACCGATACTACGGAAATTCGATTCCAACCCAATTCGGATTTCTTGGGTTTCCTATCGAATTGGGATCCAATCTCTTGCAAATCCCAATTGATATGAATACCTAGCTATCCGTAGTAAATAGATCCCAAACTAACCCTAATAGGCAATTCTAGCAAAATTCCTACCAATTCATCACAAATCTGAAATTGGGCTCGTAGGGTTCATCCCCACGCCCCAAGACGTGTGGACTACTCACAATTCATAGCACAAATACAAGAATAATCAATAGAAATAATAAAAGAATTCATCACAATATTCAAATATGAAATAAAAATAGTATTTTTAGAGGGGAGAGATGCAAACCAATAGAGTTCTTCAATGAATCCAACAAAAATCAACCTTTCTCTCCTCTCCAATCACAAAAATCTAAAGCTAAAAGTTAATCTAAAAAGCTGCAAAAAGTAAAGAGAAAAACTCCCTAATCTAGGGTAAAAACAGGGGTTAAATACCCCCCAAAATCGTCCAAAAAACTGTGACCAAAATGCCCCTGCGCAGCCTGAAATCCGCAATTTTCACTACAGGCAGCGCGTCGCACTCGGCCGAGTGACAAAAGTCGCTCGGCCGAGTGACAAACTCTGTAAATTTCCAGTAAGTCTGGGTCTTCGGGGGTCTTCACTTCGGGAGTCGCTCGGCCGAGTGAGTTGTCGTCACTCGGCCGATGGCTTCTTAGTACTCGGGCGGTCGGCATTTGCCACTCGGCCGAGTGGGTCTTCTGAAGCTCAAGCAGACGAAAAACAGTAAGTTGGTGATTTTTGATGGGCTTCGTCTGAGTGCCACTCGGGCGGACGGGGTCTCGTCACTCGGCCGATGTGGCTTCCGATGCTCGGCCGAGTGCACATATAAATCGTGTCCGATCTGGTCAGCCGAGCGGTGTCTCGCTGGTTGGCCGAGTGACTCCTTCACTCGGCCGAGTGAGACACCAAAAATGCCCAAACAGCTTGTTTTGGCCTCCTCGTCGCTCCTGCGACGTTCTTTCTTCTTCCTCTCCTCTCCAATGGCGAAATAGCCCTCGGGGAGGTCGTCGGTGACACTCTGGAGTAGGCATATCTCGAGATCACTCCAAATCGCTCCAAATCACCTGAAATATGACAAAAACAACAAATCGTGAAAAGCATCGCAATTTCGTCGATATATCGTGAAAAACATGATTTGGGCGATCTAAATGACATGCAAACATGCGGGAAAAAAGTGTAAAATATGGAGTGATCAATTCTCTCCGTCATGATGCGTTCCTACCATATCCATAATGGAAGGAGACTCATTCGTGAAAGAGACAACGCCTCGTTCATCGGTGAGACCGGGGCGACGGTTAGACCGGAGCGAACCCGTATGGCTCTGATACCCATGTAGGATCCTGTCAAAACAACGATGTTAGGATCGAATAATAAATTAGAGACTTACGCTTGAGTACGCGGCACCGTAATCTCTGAACTTTGCCCTCGGATTAGCCACAATGGTCAGTACTTCGTCACGGAGGATCGAAGCAGCGTTTCACCGCCTAAATCTCTATTTAGAAGAGGATTTTAATGGAAGGGAGAAGAAGAACACAAGTTGCCTTATGCAAACTTATGGCATGGTTAGATTTTTGTAAATGCCTTACCCTTGGGTCCTATTTATAGGCTTTAGGGGTAGTTATTGTAGGAAATAACTAAATATAAGCTTATTAGCCTATATTAGCACATTTACTTATCCTCTTCTTCATTCACTTATCAAGTGCCTTTATGCACTTATAAAGTGATTTTTTCCACTTATCGAGTGGTCCTTTTCACACGAGAAAAGGTTCCCTTCGTACACGCTTTCGTGCACGCGACATCTGAGGTCTGTATACCCTCATACATCCCCTCATGGGTGTATTCATGTCGTCCATATCCAACAAGCATGCCTTAAACACAATCACAACCAACAATCTCAAAATATATCAAATAAACCCAAAAGATGGCAAAACACATATATGAGCATTGAATAATCAAAGAAATAGCGTGATGGAAAAAGGTGCTCAAGTGCGAAAAGTGAAGCATGAATGGCAAAATATCAATGAGGGTTCATCTCTAGTAAGAGGCAGGAATGAAATGGAGAAAGAAAAATGCATGATGGAAATGATGCATAAAAATGAAAAAGAAATTTTTTTGATGCATGAAAAAGGTGAAAAATGGAAGAAAATAAAGAAAATAAAGGAAACATGCATGAAATGCAACTGCCCCAAGCTAAAGCTTGCATTGCCCTCAATGCAATAAGATCACATATGAGAGGGCAAAGATAAAATGAGAGGGGAAATCCATCAAAAATAACAAAAATGACTATGGGTGATACTCTCCCCCAAGCTAATATAAGTTATCCCCAAAAGATATGAAAATCCGATACGGGGCATAAAAGATAAAGGTGAGAGTGAACAATAGGCAAAACATGCATCGCCACCCTTTGGAGGTGGTAGGGGTCTCATGGAGAAAAAAGATAACGAGGCCAAGAAAAGTGCCAAAAGAGCAAGGATAAGGTGTTGGGGGTGAAATGATAGAAGGGCACGACATGATGTGTTATTATGATGCAAAAGCAAACCCTAGATACACTCCCCTCGCTAATGAGAGGAGACGAGATTATTCTAATCTAGACTAGAAAGCTGTAAATTTCTACACTACTATATTAGGATACATCTGAGCATAGTCGGATCCAAAATCTCGAGTGGGGCAGGTAGCTGCTCTAACTGCTCCGGCTGTGGCTCCACTAGAAGCGTTGTGCCACGGGTGCCAATGGACCCAAGAAATGCAACCCCAAGCATCCTTAGTAGGTGTCCACCTGTGACCTGCAAAGGACGAGGTGCATTAGTCCATGGTAAGAAATTATTTCCCAAAAATAAATGTATCACAGAGATAATCGTCAACATAAGATGGAAAAATAATAAAGGGGTGATGAATACTCCCTGAGAATGGGTCGTTATCCTCTGTACTAGTGACGACCAAATCCTCGCTCTCCAAAAGAAGTGGCTCTCTAGGTGGTGACACACCGCATCATACCTCATGAGAAGTTGATCTTGTGTCATGCGAGAGATATGGTGTGTCAAAAACATATAAGTCTAAAGAAATAGGACGTGAAAAGTGAGACTTAAATGTGGAGTGAGAATGAATTTGAAAATTTCCCTGAATAGGGGCAATATGCCAAGTAGACGCTTAGCCGTAGAAGGAGTGGAGAGTGACGCTAGAGGTAGATGTGGCTCGGGCTCCATGAAGTGGACCATCGTATCCAAGCCCGCATGCACATTCTCCTCGACGATATGCTCATGCTCCACCATCTACCCGATGTCTTGAATGACATCATCGTGGTTGACCACAGGCCAAGGAAGAAGCATCAACAGAGATGACTGTGGAGGTGGATGTGGAGCGGACCACTCGTATGTGGTCATGGTGTCCGCGTCCTTACGCACATCCTTCTCACCGGTATGCATAAGCTCTGTAGTCTCCTCGGTGCTCTCTAGGACTCATGTGGGGTATCCAAATCAAGATGAGAAGTCTCTTCCACAGATCCTAGAGAAATCACCCCATCCTCCCAATCATCATCAAAAAATACAGTGTCATCCAAGTGGTAGTGTTGGAATAATGGGACATCGGCATGAGATGTGTCTATGGTGGCCGATGGGATGGTGGTCTCAACCATGAAGGTGGGTGTATCCTCTCCTCCATCCTCTCTCCTCGGTGTAGGCTCGGTGATTGGTACCATAAAGTTTGCAATATTTGGCCTTGGTTAAACATGGCACTTTCAAGGATATACTCAAGGCTTGATTTTTCTTGTGTTGGTGGAGAGATATAAGGTTGGGAAAGTGGATGGGAGGTGTTTGGGCTAAGGTTGTGGGAAAATGTTTGGCCTTGGTTTAGAATGAGGCTCTCAGGCGTAAATGGGCAATCATTATGCACGTGCCCTGCCATCCCATAAATCTCACAAACCACAAATGAATAAGGATCATAGCCTCCCATCTGAGCATCGAAAGTTAGTCTCCACATGGTAATAGCAAAGATACATTGACAACAAAAATAAGAAAACTAGAGAGGAGCGTCAATAGTACAAGAGAATAACAAATAATAATAATATAATAGTGGGGGAAAAATTTCTTGGTTATTGTATTTGTTTTTTATATGCGTAGTCTAACGAACCCAAGCTAAGCTAATATCAAACCGAACGCCTCCACGGCAACGTCGCCAAAAACTTGATCGGCGCCCCGTTTACAGTTTGGGCGCGGTGTCGTTTTACCGCAAGTGCACGGTTAGTGTAGGGTGCGGATTTATCGAACACAGGGAGGTGGATGGCTTGAATGGCTACTAGCTTCGCCTAGGTTGTGTGAGAGCTATGCGGATAATAAGAGAGAGTAGTGAAGAAATAAAAGAAAGAAATAAAAAAGACAAGAAATTAATCCCCGCTAACACGGGCTAGAGCACTCATGACACTTGGCATTCGACTTGACCCAGAGTGAGACATTGCCCCTAAAGATGGTACCTAGTGTCCCATGGGCCCGATATTCCGGTCGGTGCCCAGGATGATACACTAGGTCTACTCAGTTTCAGACTGTGGGCATTCCCATATCCAACACCCTCCCCAACCAAGAGCATTAAGGCCACAGTGATAACTCCCAACATTTCGTCCAAGCCGTTCCCATGCGCAAGGACTCGATGTTAACGCTAGGGGCATGAGCTGTGGCTAGGGGATCAAACTCCCGTTTTATTTCCCCTTGGCCCGACGGTCAGAGGCGTTCTTTCTCTCGCCAATGACAATAAAACATCCCCGCGTAACCCTAATGGCCAAATAGATCGAATGTGATTTCTAGCATACATCAAAGCGGATCTTGACAGGACAAGCATCCGGACCCCAACCCCCAACACATCTAGTGTGTTGCCATACGAATTGGACTCAGATTGCTAGAAATCCCCATTAACGCATTCCATCAAACACATGCCATGCAATCAAGTCAAATGTAAAATCCCAAGCATCAATCCTACTCTAACCCATATTAGGGTTCATCAAGAACTACTCAATGTTGAAGAACATGATAGCAATCAATAAATCCAAATAAACATTCATCATCAAGCAAAATGAAAATAACACAAAACAATGAAAATGAGAGAAAAGATACTTATCTTGCAATTGAATCACCAATCCTTTACAAGACTTATTAAAATAGAAACCTAATATAACCTAACCTAAAGCTCCCATGAAAGGGGCAAAAACTGCTGGAAAAAAAGGGAAGAACCGCCCCCAAGTCGTGCCCACACTTACATTTATAAGCCCCCTGAAAACCCTAATGGTTCGGGTCTAAAAACCCAATAAAACTGTCAAAACAGGACCACCCGATCGGTTGAAGTGTCAACCGATCGGGTGGAAGAAAACAAGATACACAGCTTCTAAAATTGACTCCAACCGATCGGTTGGACTTCCAACCGATCAGTTGAAGTTAAATTTCAGACATCAGCTAATTTCAGCACCCCGCTGCGCTCAGAAAATTCCAGAAAAATGAAGAAAAATCGGATTTGGGCATGCTACCTATCGTTGGAAAGCTAATGACGATGCCGATGCTAGAAAAATAAGAGATCACCCAAAATCCCACTGGAATGATAGCAGATATTCAATGAATGAGCAGCGGTGCACGAAAGAGGAAGAAAAGGCCACCCGATCGGTTGAAGTGTCAACCGATCGGGTGGGTTCTTCCCCAAAATGACCCGGAAAGATGACCTGATCGGTTGGGGAGTCAACTGATCTGCTGTCTTTGGCACACAAATCAGAGAGCACTGGTGTGACCACCCGATAACTGAACCGATCGGGTGCGGTCTTCTTCATTTCAGCTTCTGTCTGGGTCAGATATATGTGCACGAACCGATCTGGTGGGTCTATCCACCCGATCGGTTGAAGCTCCAAATCTTCAAATCCTTCTCTTTGGCCATCGGATCTTTGCCGTACACGTGCGCTTTGGTCCCGACATGCAAGATTGATTCCATGTGCATAAATGCCGATATTTACCTAAAATACAAGCAATACACCCAATAGTCAATATGAACCAAAATGTGATATATACACATGGAATGAAATGAAATGCATATGAAAACATGATAAAGAGTGTGTGCAAAAGGTGAAATATGAACACTCGTCACTGGTCGGATCGCAGTTGAAGTCATAATATTGGGGTCGTAGCTGCAGGGAGGATGGTCGGAGTTTTGGGTTGTGGCGAGGTGGTGCAGTTGGTGGGGAGGCTGTCGGTGTCTTTGCGGAGGTGGTGGAGGTTGCCGTAGGCGGACGAGAAGGGGAACATGGGGTTTCGCCGTTGAGGGTGAGGTCGGAGGTTGGTGGCGTGGGGTGTAGGGTCTTCGTGAGTTTTGTGGAGTAGGTGAAACAGAGAGAGAGAGAGAGAGAGAGAGAGAGAGAGAGAGAGAGAGAGAGATATATATATATATATATATATATATATATATATATATATATATATATATATAGAGTTTAATGGAGTGATGCTGTCAGCTCTGGAATTTCCGGTGCTGAAAGGGCTTTTCTGCAAAAAAACGCGTCTTTTGCAAATCTCCCGCTGGCCTGCTGTGTGCGTTATTTCCTCGAATATCCCACGGTCTGCAAAGTCTTCGTCTCGAGTACGCCGTCTTCGTCTCGAAAATGAAATAGGTAGAGAAGCCAACACGTCTCGAAAATGAAATGAAATAAAAAAAATTGCTGAGAATCAAGGGCTTCGTCCCTGGCTGCCAATGAAGAGACGCAAGATCTAAAACCCAAAAATTGAAGAGCCTCCAGCCCCCCTGCGCTCCTCACACAAGCTTCTCCTTGCGCTCTCCTCACCCAAAAATTGGAACATCTTCTCATATAATGATCAATTTCTAAATGTGTTCACCAATGCTCTCATTTATTTAGGAAACAGCCCAAGGGATGCTTAGATAAGATCATGGCAATCTGTCGTCAGGACTTCAAATATCTGTCGAGGCCCCAAATAGTACAATTCTAAATGGACATGGCTTGTCATGTTTGCTGGAAGTAGTAAAGAAAGAATTGATCATGCACCAAATAATGTTATCATTGTGTTCAGGCAGGGATTATACAATTTTCCCATAACCTAAGTTTAGGCAGGGTTTATATCATCTCATAGGAAACAATCGAATATCTTCACATGGTTGTAGGTGCATGAGGTTGCTTAGTTAATACTAGAATTATTGCATATTGCCATTTTGTTTCCTTACACGTTGATGCGATACTCTACCAATTCTATGTACAAAGCAATTGTATCTATAGGTTCAACATTCCGTTCTTAGTTATTAGCTGAAATTATGGTTTAATTGGCAACATATTAACTTTCTTTATACTGTCTGAATTTTTTTTGCAAGATGTACTAATGAAGAAGCAACAGAATTAATGGAGGTGAGGAGTGTGAAGCATGTGGTTGAGCTGATGACAAGTCTAATTGCCAAACTAAAGAGATTTATGATATGCTACATGCAGTGGTTCAGTTGGATTCAGTTCCCTCGTTTGCTTTTGCTGTTCCAGTAAGATAGGTTTGGCTACATCGCTGTTGTGAAGCCTATGCATAAACCAATGCAGAGATATTTCCTTCTTGTATGCTTTTGTGTTTATCTTTTGTTTCGAACCGGCAATACGAAGCCGATTTTCTTTTTATTTTTATTATTTTTTTCATTTCTTTTGAAGTTGTAATGAAATTTTATGTGATCCCGAAATGAATAATGAATAAATGGCTGTTGTAAAGAAAATTAGTGATGATTTCTACATTTACATCATTTGAACAAATGCATTAGTGATGATGTGTTGTTTTGATGAAGCTATTGTTGTGCTAATGCATTTGATATTGTTTCTGGAGGCTTTTTGGCACATTGAACTCCCCTCTAGGTGGAGGCCTTTTGGCACTCCAAATATGTAATATATATGGAGCATAACTTGATGAATTCTACTTTTGGCCAAAACATGTTGTAATAATTTGTAAGAGCTTGCTGCAGCCAAACACATACTGTAAAGAGGAAATGCAAAGATCATGAACATCCAAACGTAGATTAAAGAGCCACATACACACACATAATAAGTTATACTCAATTGATTCATTTCACAACAAATACAGGTAAAATCATGAATGACTATCATTGTTCAGCTTATTGAGAAGCCACATTGTTTAGCTTATTGAGGAAATGCAAATATCATGAACATCAAACATAGATTAAAGAGCCACATGCACACTCATAATAAGTTATACTCAATTGATTCATTTCACAACAAATACAGGTAAAATCATGAATCACAAATACAGTTATACTCTCCGAGAAGTAACAATCAGTGCATTGGATGAAAAAGAACTTAAAGAACAAAATTATACAAGATACAATGCAATGAATCATTTGAATCATACAAAATTATACAAAAGTATTCATAAGTTAATCACTATGTTTAAATACATCAGTTCTTCATACGTTAATCACCAAAAACATGTTTAAATACACTTGGGTCTCCATGGAATTCTGCCAATTATTCATATACAAACAACCACCATGGATACATTGGGTAAGAGTTAACTACATCCCGTGAGATCTCCATGAGATATTGCCAATGGAATTCTATGACAGCTTATGCACATGGAATTCTGCCAATGATTCCCTGAGATCTCCTTTGCTAATATATCTGCACAATAATCAGTAGGAGTATATAACCTTTGGCCGGAGGATCTTCTCTTCATTCTTTATACCAACAGCTGCATGAAGGTACTCTGGTTTGCTGCTTGCACCAGTTGGACCACTCTCTTACAAGAATACACACGAACCTGCAGCGAAAGAAGAACATGACCTCGGAATGAGACTTACAAATGTTGCTTTCTATACATTATCTTTCAAGACAAAAAAGTTCAAGAAAAAATCTTAGAGTAAAATGGAGATGTTGATGTAGAATAGACTTACAAGTTTTTACAAGTAAACAAAAAATCAGCGTGAATCACAAACGCCAACTAGGTAAAATTAGAAGATACATGTAAACAAAAAATCAGCATGAATAATCACCTAGATTTGTAATCAGTAGACAATTTAGGGACAAAAAATCATTCACTGACATTGGTTATAATTTGCAGTATGTTGATATGCAAAGCTTAAATTCTGCATATGCAAATTAATTTTTTTAAATAAAATAATTGCAGCAGGACCTTAATTGTCATATCAAAATTACAATTGGCATTGTTTAAGATGATCTACTGACATTTCCTATAGGATTATGGCATTTTTATCTTTAAGATACATATACTGTCTTCATAGTTTAATAACATCAGTAAATCAAAATTATTACTTGATTTCATTCATAAGCTGAGAAAATTTCCTCACATTTTTTCTCCAAACTTTTTTTTCCTCTCCAGAGGGGCTAGAGCATCGGTATGGGAGAGATAATAGACATTAGAAGAGCATAAATACATTGACTTTCCAAAAGATTAAGAGAGAGAATATTATTTGTAAAAAACAAATTATTTAGTCACACACACATCTCATTAAATAAGAAATTCATTTTCTTTTTTATGCATACAAACCCAAAAACTCGTATGCTTCAATTGTAATTGCAGGGTATAATCATACACATAATATCATCCCATATAAAATTTGCAATTATTCAAAGTTTAAAAATGGTTGAATATGCAACCTAATTTATTCCAATCCAAAAAATAATTCCAATTCAAAAACATAACCGGCTCCATGAAAAAGAAGTCGAAAATTCAAAAACATAACCTAAATTGTATACTGTACACCCAGAATAAAGGTGGAGATTAACATGATTCCTAAAAATTCAAAAACCCTCAATTGATGCTTCGAGAAGTCGAAACCCCTGAACTGCTGCTGCCGAGTAAGGAGGCCGGTCTGCAGATCTGGAAGAGGAAGTTAGGGAGAGAATGAGAACATGAAATTACAATATATCACCATATACCTTCAATAATGATCAGTGGGTCGTTTTCGAATTTGCCGCATCCGTGTGTTGATTTCGAATCACCAGCTCCGTGGAGATCCTGCGTCGTTTTAGGGCAGAAGAGGGGAGAGCGGGGAAGAAGAGGGGAGATCCTGCGTCGTTTTAGGGAAGAAGAGGGGAGCTTCGATTTAGGGCAGAAGAGGGGAGAGGGGAGAAAGGGGAAGAAGATGAAGATGCCGGCTGTTCCTCGATTCGCATTTTGGCCAGCCGCTCTCTCTCGTCTGCGTGATTAAAATTAAACCCTGCAGTCACTTCCGCTCGCTCGTGAGCAGTAAATTTCGCGAAAATTTTGCAGCGGCAATTTTGCAGAAAACACCCCCAGCACTGGAAATTCCAGAGCTGTCAGCTCTACTCCATTAAACGCATATATATATATATATATATATATATATATATATATATATATATATATATATATATATATATATATATATATATATATATATATATATATATATATATATATATATATATATATATATATATATATATATATATATATATATATATATATATATATATATATATATATATATATATATATATATATATAGATAGAGTGATCTTCAAATGCGAAAAAGAGGCTTTTCGCACCGTGCGAAAAGATTTTTATTTTTTTTTTGAAATTTTTTTTTTCAAAAATTCTTTTTTTGATGTTTAATCCATACAATTATATACCCCAGGGAAAATAATGGGTGAACCCGTTGGGCATTAGAGCACCCATCCACCCGTTACAAATTTAACGGTCTCAAAACGTGCGAATTTGATGAAATGGCTTGATCGAAGGCCAAATGACATTATTTCTCAACCATTATTTTTTGAGGGGGGTATAACAACATATAATGAGGGTGGAAAAAAGAATTTTTGAAAAAAAAAATTTCAAAAAAAAGATAAAAACATTTTCGCACGGTGCGAAATGTTCTCATTTGAAAATTTTCCTATATATATATATATATATATATATATATATATATATATATATATATATATATATATATATATATATCTATCTATCTATTCTATATTTGATGAAGATTTTGAATTTTGTCCCAGTAGGACAAGCTGACTAGGATATATGCTGACTAGGATAAAGATGACTAGGACAAAAAATCAAGGGATGAGATTGAATCTTGATATATTGGGAGGGAAACTCATTGTTGGGGGGAAAACTAAATCTTGGGAACATATCCTGCCAAATACGCTTCTCATCCAAAATTCACCATTTTCCCCTCACATTTCATTTCATCTTCACCCATTCCGTTCTCTCTCTCTCTCTCTCTCTCTCTCTCTCTCTCCCTCTCCCTCTCTCCCTCTCCCCCTCTGTTCTCTCCCGCTAGACCCGCTCACATCGGAAATTTGATCTGCTCGGTGATAAAGCAATGGATCAAGCCGACAATGATCGGAGAGCAGGACGACGATGTTAAGATCATGGCGACGATGAAATCATATCAAGCCGACGATGAAATCAGATCGGAGACGACCGTGATAAGGGCTGGACGACGATGTCCGACGGATCTGAGGAAGACGATGCTGATCGAAGAGGGAGACGACGATGATTGAAGACCACACCAAGTTAATGATGGATCAGAGGAAGCCACCGACTCCAGTGCTTCGACGATGACAGACCGACGGCAGGAAGGCCTATTGACGGCTAGAGAGGCGATTCCCATGTGCGTGCGTCTGGATAGGAATTTTCTACTGCAGGCGGGCCGTAAAAAATTTGCATCATCTGATTGAATAAACGAGATTAAGGTAGGGGGCCGTAACAATTTTACAAAGGTTTTCCAATTTTAGAAGTTTTTTATCAATAGAATGTTGATCTGAGTTCGGTTTAGTTTTCCATTTCAGTTTTCCCAGGAAATATTATCATACATCTTTCACTGTAAGTTAAAGGGCTGGGAATTGGGAAGGTTAGTTATTTTGCAGTGTTATTAAAATGTGTCTCTATCTCATGGATTAATGTTATTAGGCTGAGATTACTTTGTTGTGTTATTAAAATTGCAAGGCCCAAGGCATCAAGATTAAGTATTTAAAGAGTTAAAGATCTGTTAAGTAATCTTTGAAATTTGTTACGAAATTTTTTAGACAGCAAGATTACTTAAAGACAGCAAAAAACTCTTTTTAAGGAAATTTCTTAACAAACTGTTATTTGAGGGATTGTCAGCAAGATATCTCATTGATCTTTAATTGTTTTTAGGTGTTGTGTTATTTCACCGTGCCCTCAGGCTGAGATTTTTCGGCTGAGATTTTTTTAGTCCGAGAGTTTCAGGCTGAAATTTAATTCTGATTGCTCAAATCGGAAAACTGAGAATTATTTTGGTTTTGGAATTCAAATATTTTTGGAAGTCCAGTTCATGTTTGGCAGGAAAGTAGAAATATTTCACAGATTGAATTTGTAACTACTTCAAAAAAAATTATTAGAGATGTTTTGTTATTGGAACACCTCTAAAACTTTTAATTTTTCATTTAGTTGGTTCTTTCTGGAGTAACAATGTTTCACAGATTTTCGTTTCTTTTTTGGTTTCACAGCAAGGCGCAAGGTAGCAAGGCGCAAGGAGCATCATTTCACAGTGTTGATTTCTCAGGTTGGATTTCTCAAACATAGGGCTTTATTTGGTTGGGATTACAGATTTCTCCTTTCCCAAATCGTTTCCCAAATCGAACCACCTCAAATTTGTCAAAAAAATACCTTACATTCGAACTTTGAAATACATGCATAAAGCATAGGGCTTTATTTGGTTCTTACAATCTGAGAAACAAAGAGAAAGTGCTAATTTCAGCACACATTTTGTTTTGCAGTAGTTTTTTTCTTTAGCAAATTTTTGCATCTAATAATAAGGTCATTTGTAATTCTCATAGTTTAATTGAGAAACTTATTTAGAACTCAAATTGAGAACAGATGTGTGCAGATGGCATTGTATTATGTCTCGGTCAGGTGATTGGGGTGTGGTTCTAGAGATTGATTTTTGTTGGATTTTTGAGAGCGTAGCTAAGTTTCGATGCTTACTCTTTTCTCATTGACAAAAGATTTTTGATTTTTGTGTGCTCTAAGAGGTGGACTTTGATGGATGCTCCTTTTTTATTTGAGATGCAAACATTAACGGGTTTTTATTTGAGTTGCTTGAAATGATTATTTTGTTGATATTGTTTAATTTTTGATGTATTCTGAGGGAAAGAAGATCACAATTAGATATATGTTTATTTAAGATATTATGAACTTGACAGTTTTCTAGCATTTAAAATGTTGGCTGGGATGGATCTATGATTTGAGTCCTGTTAATGTCTTCCTCCTCTGTCCTTAGTCATGGGCTAACAAAGCATTTAAAAGAAGCATTTAAAAGAAGAGAAATGGTGAATCATAGACAACTAAGAAATGCATGCTGGTTTTACATTGTTGGGAAGAACTATACTACTTTGTGGGAGAAGCCTTGAGGAAGTTCCACACTAACAAAGATAGAAGTATGAAAGAGCACTCAACTTCCCCTTTGATCACTGCCAATACAAGGACTGAAGAGATCCTCACCTTCATCTCTCTACTCAACTTCTCTTTGTTTGAGTACCTTTTTCTTTTCATTTTATTGGTTTCAAACTTATAATACTTGGTTCCTCAAAGTGCGTTCCTGAAATATTGTCTGCGTCTTCTTGCTTCCTCATTTGTTTTGCAGTCTTTCTTATTTGCTATCTGTAATTGAATCAGCTGTATCAAATTAAAGTCCAGAACATGCGTATGTGCATCCCCCTACATTCCAGTTCTAAAGGACTGAATCAGAAAGCAACCATCCTATTATTTTAACCGAACTTTTAACTTTTTGTGGGATTCAAGTTTTTGGCATAAACTACAGATACTATTGTCTTTAAAAAGGCTCACGAGAACATTGCATAGTTTAAAAGGTTGCCTGTTCTCCATTTTTATTTTTTTGCTTTATGATTGTTTATGTCCATGTGCTATGAATATGATCACATGACACTTAAATGGTAGCATGAACAAATCTCAAGTCTTCTTATTGTCTCATATTGAGCTGAGCATATTCCATGCGTGTGATTTGCCAATTGCTGCAGTATATTTCTTAAGGTGTTCTACGTGTCCGATTGAGATTTTCACAGATAGCATATTTAGCATATTTTACCTATTGAAGATTTCTGGTAAAAATAATTATTTGCTATTATTTTTATATCAGATTTAAAGTTAGAAAATCATAAACTACTTCAAAAAAAATTATTTAGAGATGTTTTGTTATTGGAACACCACAAGAACTATCTCTCTCTATCTTTCTCTCTCCCCCTCCCCCTCTCCCAATGAATGCACTATCTCGGCTCTGTGACCTTTTACTAAGATTGTTTGATTCAAATGCAGGTTGGGATCTGTTGTTGGGATTGATCGTCGTGTTCTATGTGATCATGGTTCCATACACAAAATTCGAAGAAAGCTTCAACGTTCAGGCACGCATCCCTCCCATGTAGCAGTAGCAGGACTCGGATTTGACATGACATTTGGCTGCAGCGCACCAAACCGCAGTTGAGTTATGAAGTTATAGGGTCGCGCATGCCTCACCTCAACCTTTCCTACAGGTACAGATTGATGCCACATTTATTATCGAATAACAGTTTATATAACATGCATCTAACCCTTCAACCCGAACTCACTAATGTTTATGTACTTGGGAGGCTACCATTTATGCAACGGGCACTTGATGAGGATGGGTTTCTATTATCTGTAACAGAAGCTGTCCTGTTGGTGATTCAAACTGAAGATGAGCAATTGGTGTATGATCCACTCCAGAATTCTACATTGTCTCACTTTTAATCTTCTTCCTCGATTTTCTAACAGCATTCAAATTTTTCGCCAGCCAATTGCGGAATAGCTCTTGCTGAAGGTGTGAGGCCTGTAGTCGAAGTAGATAAGCCTAAACTCCACCGGCGATGATCTGAACCCGACAACAGCTGACGACGAGGAGTAATATGACAATGAGTCAGATGTTATTAATTGTGTACACAGTGTAGACAACTCCAACTCATTATGTGCAGACTTTTTTTTTGCCGTAGGCCCGCAGTGACCTCTCTACTCAAGACTACATACACAGTTACTTGCAGAGGAGGTGATGTTATTTGCAATCTCAAACACACTAGAATACTAGAATAACTCAAGTTTGCATTTTTGTGTAAATGTAGGTGGAACAGTTGGAATTATTTTAATTGCTTCATTAATTAGTCAATCATCAAAGAAACATGTGAAAAAATTCAAACTTTGTTTTGATTACAAACATAAATATAGTGATGTGTTCTTTTTCTAATAATTATTGCTTGATTTTTCTGATAGCTGATGCATTAGTGTCAATTGGGCTTGCTGAGCTTGGATATCTTTATGTAAATATTGGTAATTCCATGATCTTTTCCAGAAGCTATTGTAAAAATAACAATGTTGGTAATTTGGTTGAAGAAAATTTAATGATGATTTTGCCTTTTTTTAATTTTTATAATGGTTTTTAGATTCTAGCTGGGTTGAGTTCAAAGTTTTGTGACTTCAAGTTTTGTGAGTTCAAACGCAATTCAAAGTTTTGTGACTTCACTCCTTTTCGTTGCAGCTCGCTCTCCTCCACTACGACTTCCTTTGCATTGGAACTAGCATGTTGGTTTTTTCTGCTCAATTTTTGTTGGAAAATTTGTTTTACTTAATAGGATCTAGATCCGGGAATTTTAGGAAGTCTCTGTTTGATATGTGGTGGACTTTATATTTTGGGGCAGCCGTTTGGGAGAAAACAATTGGTTTCTGAAGTCAAATGGGTTCGGTGTTATTATTGTATATTAGTGTTTATTAGTCATATACTGTTCCCTTGCCTACAATTTACTCAAGAAAAAAATAGTCCCAAGATGGGCCAAGTCAATTACAAAATGACGGTGATATCAGAGACAACAGATAGGCTCAAATATTAGCCAGAGCAAGAACAGCTACCCAACAGAGTATAGTGGCCTGCAATGTTTTAGTGAAGATGCAAATCTATTTCTTAGCATTAAGAATATTTAATTTATAATTAACAGTTATGTACTTAATGTTTGTCATATTGTGTGTGTGTGTGTGAACACACACATGCTACACACACTAATGTTGATGAAAATATATATATATATATGTTCACACACACACACACACACACACATGCTACACATACTAATGTTGATGCAAATATATATATGTTCGCGCACGCACACATACACACAAATTAGCAGTTACAATAATGTTGATTGCTTTAAGAATGGTTACCAGATTCTTCTTGCAAGGAAAATGGAAAATTTTGATATATATGTTCATATGAACCCTTTGCCTTTTTCAATTGTGAACATTGAGTCAGTCTGTAATTTGGGAATTATGAATCTGAAAGGTAATATATTCTTGCAGCAAATTCTAACAAGTTAATGACCTTCATGACAGGAAGAAAGAAATAATGAAACCCCAAAATTCTATTTCAAGCAGAGTTCTTTAGAATTCCTGCAGACATGTTCACATGTTAACATCGTCTTATAGAACACAGAAGCTCCAGTATTATAACAGACCATAAGCGAGAGTGAACAAGCACCTAGCATTCTCTCTCACGAGTAAAAATTTGTCTAAATAATGGGGTGAAGAGATATTGAATTTGTTTAAAATTTTGGGTGAACTAAATATTGGGGGGACTAAAATTTTTGTGTTGAACTAAATAAACACTGGATGAACTAAATTCTTTGGGTGAACTAAATCTTTAGGGTGAACAAAATCTTTAGGGCGAACTTTTCAAAGTTTGGGAAAACAAAATTTTCTGGGTGGAACTAAATATTGGGGGAACTAAGATTTTTAAGGGGCCCCAATAATTATCGTGCTTTAATAGTTGTTGTTCGTTTAAAATTTGGGGGTCTAAAATTGTGTGGGGGAGAATATTTTAAATGAACCGTGCCTGAGGGCACGGGTTATGACTATATATATATATATATATGGGAGGTCGGGTATCTATTGTTGAGATCTTCCGTAGGGGATCGTGGAGAGAGATCGTGTGTGGGGGGGGGGGGGGGGGGGGGGGGTTAAACGTGGGAGAGTGCTGAGGCTTTGAGGTTGTTAGGATAATATCTTGATTTAGTTAATAAATTCAGATTTTTATTAGGGAAAAATAAATTTAATTAAGATATTTGGATTAGTTAGGATAATTAAGTTAGGATTTAATTTAGAAAATACTCTAGTTATGATTTGATTTGATTATGAAATCATTTTTTTGGAATATTTGATTTAGTAGGATATAATTAAATTCAACTAATATATTTAGATTTATTGAATTTAAGTTAGATTAAGAAAATAATGTAGCTAAAATGATCAGTTTATTACGACATCGCCCCTACACTCAATATTATCTGAAAATTATAAAAATAATATTAGCACGATCGTGAAGTCGTGTGAATCGCGACACGGGGTCCGATCACTAGTTCGATCTAGGGAAGATAGTAAATAAAATCATGGACAAGAATTCAATACATTTATAATAATACGTACGAAATACGTACTGATAAATACCGGTTGTTACAATTTCCAATAAGAGTTAAAACTTCATTAGAGTATAACTATGATGGCGATATTACAAAATATAACTTCATCGATCATCGAAAGACAAAATATATCTATATGTCACATACAACAAAATGTGACATCATTGACTCGTCTTAAACGATGTGAGCGCTACTCCGAAGTGTAGGAGATCGAACAAGTAATAATCATGGTGAGTCCAGGTATCAAATCCATGGGACAACTGACCTGTAAAACCACAGATATTAGTTTATAAAGAGTAATAATTTGATGAGAAAATTACCACCTTTCGAAGATGAGAGAATTGTATCAAAAGTTTTAAGCACTAAAAGTGTCACGGTCGCTTTTCGATCGTATGTTTTTCATGCGCGTACTTTCTTGTTCGTACGCGTATTTTTGTAATCTGTTCTTGTATTCCAAACATGCGATGTAATATGTCGCTGTGACCCTCTGAAAGAGTACTTATTTGTGGAATTTTCCGTGAACATCATTTCATGGCTCATTCTTCCACAAAACAGCTTTGTATGAAGGGGTGTCGTAACTTTAGACTTCGTCATTTGACCTATTTATTTTTAGTTCCGTTTTCTGTTAACCTAGCTCATGACCGACCATCGTAGTCTCGACCCTCTCGTTGACACGGTCGTCCAGGTATTTTTCTTATAATTATCGGACACCGCTAGACCAACTTTTTCCCCCAATCACTTTCTAATCTACTTAGCCCTAATTAAATTCGAATTTCAAATCCTAATCTAATAATTAAACAAAATCACTAGGATTTGATACATATCATGTGAAAATATTTCCCTAGCTATTGTCATCTTAAGTCTACCCTCCCCCTTGCACACACTCTCTCTCCAATCACCTAGAATCTACCCCCTTTTTCACCCCGTATAGCAACCCATCTCTATTAGAACCGAAACTTCACCGTAGGTTTAGAAACTCACGCACCAACCGCCATCTTCCCCAAGAAGCTCACGCACTACCCCTCCTTGCGCCACCGGCAACCCCCTTGCTCCAGCCACCCTCCTCCATGGTAACAATCCCTTCCTCCTCCTCCAAAAACCCCACGCAATCCTCCTCAAGCCGCCCAAAAAATACCGTTGCCCACAACCCACAACCAGTAGCCTCTAGCCCATCGCTGGCCACCTCCTACCACCGACCACCGCCCAGGTCGACCCCCCATGCCGGCAACACCCTTGGGCTATAACCCCAGGCCGTAACCCACCATACAGTTGCGCAAACCTTACAAACAGCCCTTAAACCCTACAAAAACTGTCCTTCCCTAACAAAATCTGCCACCTTCAAGCCCTAGAACTACCGTTGTTTCTCCTTCACCCACGGCCAGGCCGTGCAACCTCAGGCCGCCCATTGGTCTGTCGTTCGCGTGCCATGTACACTGTCCTAGTTGTCGCCATCATCACCGCAAGCCGTAGACATCACCGTACCTTGAACGCTACCAAAGTCCAACCCCTGACGTTGCTACCCGACGTCAGTGTAGCTCTCGTGTCGTGTTGAGGTAAATCTCAACCCGTAGGAACACACACATCGCATGCTAAACAAGATAAAAGATGTAATCCTTATTGTGTTGCTTAAATCACTAATCGAACGTTAATAATACGGGACTATAGGTTGGATCGTGGACTGAGCACATATGTAGATCTTGGACCTTGTTGAACGGTGATCGCAGCATGATTGTTTTCAGGCAAGTGAAACTTGTCCAGTATTTGTTTAGGCCATGTTTGTGCCAATCTGTGAAACGTCAAGCTTGAGGCTTCTGCTGACTTTGAGTTCGAGGATACCGGAGACCGGTCCTAGACTCAGCTAGAGACTTTTTTTTAGTTGTTGTTTGCTTTCTAGTAGTTACTGTTAGGTTTTCGGTGTGTAGCACCTTACCTCTCAGTTTATGTTTCAGCCATGCTTGGGGCCTTTTACTTTTAGAACCCTGTTCCTTTTTATGACTATAACTCTGATTGTTGGAATAAAATTTGGATGTTGTTTAGTGGATGAATTAATGTCTGTTTTCTTTTATTATTGTTGTTGTTTTGTCACATTGCAAGAATCTGCTAATGGTTTAATTCACAGACGATTATCAAACTATAGCTTCACTGCTCCAAGTCTGAGCGGACCTCTTCATGTCTTGCTAGTCGGATGCCCGGATGCACGTCCCGGGCACGCGACTGGCTAGTCTTACCGCAAGCGCACGGTGTAGCGGCGAGCAGGTATCGAACACAGGGAGGACGTATGACAGTGTCTTCTTCAGTCAACCTGGCTATAGGAACAGTAGAGAAATGTTCGCAGTAATGCAGTCACAGTCGTTCAATTATATAAAAGAAATATCAAATTAATAAAGACGTCTAGGGGTAGGGAATCCCCGCTACAAACCGTATCTCATCATTGTGATTCGTAGGTTTCACAATTGCTAGACTTGAAATTCGGGTGAACTAGTTGCGACTAAATGTAGAACCAAGCTCAAGCTCTCGCTCTATTGCCGGTCTATAGCAAACCTACGGTAGGGTCCAATCTCTTGCAAACCCTAACCTAGGCAAGCTAGCGTGAAGAACAACAACATCGTCCAATCGTATCTCGAGCCCACTCTCGTGCAAACTCGAGCTACAACCTAGGTTGGGGTAGTTCCTACTCGTCCAATCTCTTGCAAACGGGTATTGGTATGGAATTGCAATCGAAAACCCTAGTTTCGGTCCAATCTCTTGCAAACCGATTCCGGAGAAATCCAATTGTAACCCAATTCGAATTTCTAGGGCTTCCTATCGAGTTGGGATCCAATCTCTTGCAAATCCCAATCGGTATGAATCCCTAGCTAATCGTATTATAGCAATCCCAAACTAACCCTAATCAATTCTAGCAATAATTTCAACAATTCATCACAAATTAGAAATAGGGTTCGTAGGGTTCATCCCTACGCCCTAAGACGATAAAACTACTCACAATTCATAATGAAATTCAATAGAAATTCATAAATAAAATCAATAGAATTCATAGCAATATTCAATATATCAACAAAATTGGAGTTTTTGATAGAGAGAGAGACAAACCAATGAAGAACCAATAGCATCCAACAAATTAACACTTTTCTCTCTTCCCTAAAAGCTCAATCTAATCTCCTAAGAATAATCTAAAAAGGGCTGCCAAAAAGTTCTGAAAAAGCCCCCTAAACTAGGTTAAAAACTGGGGTTAAATACCCCCCAAAATCGCCCAAAAAACTGTGACGAAACTGCCCCTGCGCAGCCTCAAAATCCCAACTTACGCTACAGGCAACGCGGCTCACTCGGCCGAGTGACAAATGTCACTCGGCCGAGTGAGAGACCCTGACGGATTCCAGAGAGTTGGGGGTCTTGGGGGTCGTCTCCTCGGGAGTCACTCGGCCGAGTGACTTTTCTTCACTCGGCCAATGGGCGTTCGTCACTCGGGCGGACGGCGTTCGTCACTCGGTCGAGTCGGTCTTTGGGGCTGACTGACGGATTCCAGAGAGTTCACATTTTTGGTTGCTGTTGTCTTGGCTCCACTCGGGCGAGGGATGACTCGGTGCTCGGCCGAGTGGTCTGGCGATGCTCGACCGAGTGCACGCTGATATTAGCTCTGTTGCGTGTCTGATCTGGCCGGCCGAGCGGGCTGTCTATGCTCGGCTGAGTGACTCCTTCACTCGGCCGAGTGGCATGCTGAAAATGCCCATTCTTCGTATTTTTGCCTCCTCATCGCTCCTACGATGTTCTTTCTTCTTCCACTCCTCTCCAATCGCAGAATACCCCTCAAGAGAGTCGTTGGTGACACTCCGGAGTGGGTGCATCTCAGAATCACTCCAAATCGCTCCAAATCTCCTGAAATACGACAAAAACAACAAATCGTGAAAAGCATCGCAATATTATCGAATAAACGTGGAAAACATGATTTGAGCGATCTAAATGGCATGCAAACATGCAGAAAAAAGGTGTAAAATACGGAGTGATCAAAATCCCCCAAGCTTACATCTTACTCGTCCTCGAGGAAGATGAGTAAAAAGCGAACCCGGTGGAAAAAGATAAAGAAAACGATGGAGAAATGGAAAATGAAAAATGAAAAACAAAGTAGAAAACGAAGAGGGAAGTTGCTAGATCATTTTTCTCAGGACGTGGGTTTTGCTTACTCATATAGCACGCATCGAATATAAAACACATGTCAAAGACTTTCATTTTGATATAATAGTATAATGGTGCATTTGAAATAGAAAACCCAAGAATATCAATATAGCATGAGAAATGGAATAATCCTAAAATTAGCATCGTCTGAAGCATCTAAAGCGGTATACAATATCGTAGATCACACACTTTTCAATTGAATGCTTTCTATAAGGAGTATAAGAGATATCACACGATAGAGTAGTAAGAATAAAAAAAGTGCGGTTTTCATGAAATGAATGCTAAGCGTAGATTTCTGGATTTCGTGAAACTTTAGCAATCTCACCGAGTATAAAATATTACTTAGCCTAGGTTGTCATGCACCGTCAGGTAGTCACTCTCTCACACATCATTGGATTCTCTCCCCCAAGCTTATCTATAAGCGTAATGGCATATACAAAACAATATTTACGTCCCCGTTTCCTTTTGTGGCTCCAAAAGTAAAAGCAAAAACAAAAATAAAAGCAAAAGAGGGAAGAAAGAGAGAAAGGATATGAGATGGGATCGTTTTCGAATTTCTTTTCTCTTTTCTTTTCTTATTCTCAAATCTTTTTTCTTTTCTTTTTCTCTTTTTCTCTTTTTTTCATATATACACAAATGATACCAAATCAAAAGAGAAGGATATACAAGTATTTTTTTTCTTTTGGTTTTGGGGATTTTGGAGCATGTGATATAATAACGGGGGGATGCCAATAATAGAATCGCTAAGGGGAGATTCACCAATGAATTTAAGATAGAGAAATAATGTTCAAGATATGTGGAGAAAGAAATAAATGCATCTCTCAGTTCTTCACTCTATAAGACGTGCATGACAACTTCAGCAGGGTAATTTAATCTACTCAGTTTAATCTCAAAAAGCAAACTAATCCAGATATATCAATGCTAGCAAACATTCAATCAACCCGAAGTGAAGCGTACAAATCATGCAATAAGAAGTGATGTGAGAAAAGAAAGCAGTAATCCAGATATAATCATCAATGCATGAATCTTGGTGTGTTTTCTACGATAGCATACATATGAATCATCAGACATCAGCTAGTAATAGGATTTCATCCATTTTCATACGGAAGAAGAAGTGGGTTACTATTTCTAAATGCAAACATGACATAGCATATGATATCAGAAACAAAAGCTATGACACGACAAATTTAGCATGCATATATAGAAAAGCTAACACCACGTCATCATCATCACAGAAAAATCATCTCTAGCAAAAGATGAAAGGAATAAAGATAAACGAGAAACAAAGATATTTACAATGCAGCACACAAAGAAAAATAAGAAAAACGTGATGCATGGTAAAAGAAGCGAAAAAAATGATGAAAAATGGGTGCAAAAGCGGAAAAACGTGGAAAAACTAAAAATAAAGGTGATAAAAGCAAAAAGTGTGAGAACTCACTCCCCCAAGCTAAAGTGCGCAGTGTCCTCAATGTGCAAAGTGTGGCACACCGAGAGACGGGTAATGGGTGGGGAGGGTGAGGATGCATGCATGATAAAAAGAAATAAAAATAACAAAATGAAAATATGATGCGGATGTGATGCATGCAAGGATAAGAGTGATGCAGATATGTGTGTGTCACAAAAAATACTCTCCCTCACTCCCCAAAAGAAAAGATATAAAATGATGTGATCTGATAGGGACAAAAATAGTGTGGGGGGAGGGGGGTGGGCAAAAATAATATCGACAGGACCTAGCAGAGAATGGGCAGCGTAACGACAAAAAAGATCAATGGCATCAAGGGTGTGCCTAAGCTGGTGGTGCTGCACCATCTCCGTCCTGTGGCGGAGGTGGGGGGGGGGTGGTGGGGGTGGTGGTGGACATGTCTGCTGGGTGGGTGGTGGACGTGTCTGCTGGGTGGGTGGGTGTAGTGGAGGGAGTCGTGCCAGGATCTGATTCAGGCAAACTTGAATATCGGGAAGCATGGCGACGCGGGACTCCACGGAACTGACCGCAGCAGAGAGAGCCCTAAAATCGCCCCTGAGTCCACTCACCACCCCCTCAAGAGCACGAAGGCTCTAAACTAGGGTGTCAGTGGGTGGCGGAGCGGAGGGACGAACAGGTCTAGGCTGTGAAGGACGGGGCTGTCGGACACAGGCAGCGTAAATGATCGGGCCAGCATGCATGTGTGGAAAGGGGGCTGTGCTCACTAGTGGATGCCCAGCCTCAGTGTGAGGCTGGGACACAGGCTAGTGTAAGGTGGAAGCAGCAGCAGTGGAAGTGGAAGACAAAATCGGCGACGAGGCAGCAAGAGAGGTCAGTGACACAGACGTGGGAACAGACGTCACGACACTCTCGGATAGGACGGCTACCGTGGAGACAGAAAGGTCGACCGCTGGGGAGGAAGTGTGGGGAATAAAAGGTGAGACCCCAGCGGAGATCAAAGTGGATAGGGTCTCCACGACGGAAGCGAAAGAAGACTCGCCGCTCTCAACAATAGAAGGTGGATGCTCGGGTAGCAAAGAGGTGAGGGGCTCAACCGACAGGGGCACATCAGTGGTGGGGGTGGTAGACGTGGTGGATGTGGTGGACGGCTCAGCAAGGGTACCCCCGACACTGGCAAAAGTGGGGACAGAAGTGCCGGGAGGTGCAGAAAGTGCAGGCTCAGGCTGAGCGATCACGGTGTCTACAGGTGCAGGGGGCGCCTGCTCAGCCTCCTCGGCCTCAAGCACGTAGGCGGCGGGGATCAGGAGATCCATCGCCGGAAGCCAGTCCACGTGTGCCGGTGCTATGTGTGTCCGAGCAGGGCTCGGGAGGATCATGTAGTCAGCACCGAAGGGACCGTGCAACCATACCTAGTGCCGCTGGCCGTGGGGACGAAGCATCTTCATCCGGGCCATGACGTCTATCGAAAGTGAAGTGGGGCCCGAAGGTCGACGCAGGTCAGCCGGAAGGTCCTCGCCGGTCATCAGGGCTAGCAGGGTGATCAGGCCGCCGCAACATATCAGGGAGCGAGCACCCACCAATACTATGATGCATTCCAAAAACCAGCTAGCGACGTCAATCTCAACAGCAGGGACCATCGCAACACCATCCCTATCCAGGACTCTGTGGCGAGTCATCGCGTAGAGCATATAGAGCTCAGGCGTAGACATCGTCCCAAGCTTGTACCTCGCTAAAAAGGTGGTCGCCATGAGGCACTGGGCTATGCAGAGGCAGGGGTGGACTATGGATGAGGCCTTGGCCCTACTAGGGTCAAAGCCGTGGTGGGAGCCCGTGATACATGTCCAAAAAGCGGAGGCTTCGAACGACGGCGGAGGGATGTGTGTGGGGGCGTAGGCTCGGTCAGGCGCGGGGACTGCGGGCCACTGAAAGAATGCTCTAAGCATATCGAGAGTGATCTGACACTCTCGATCCATAAGTCTAAAGGAGCATCCATCATCGGTCAGGGCGATCGAGCTAAGTACCTCGAGTGTCAGACGGACGTAGGTGTCCGCCGACACAGACAAAAAATCTCGCCAACCCACGTTGTCGTACAACGTGAGCATCCCCTCAAGTACCCACAGGCGGTCTAGGTCTGCTAAATGAGCGAACCTGGAGGGTACTATCGGGCGCTGGGCGATACGCTCAAATCGGACGCGATGTGCGTCGTTTCTGAATGTGGTGCCCAGCGGCCCGATGGCCGGAGTCGGTGGTGGCTGTGCATGAATGGGATCGGCTGGAAGTGGCTGCGGATGGATGGGGTCGGCTGGAAGTGGCTGTGTGGGGGTGAGGTGGTGAAGGTGGAGGGGAGTCCTCCCTAGCGTGGGAGGGGCCGGGCTCATCCGGCCGCTTCCGCTTGGCGGAAGTTCCCCAAGTGCGTGGCCGTGTACGGTGGGGCATGTGTGCCCCGAGTGCTCACCCAACTAATGAAAAATGTGGCGTGCTAAAAAAATGGAACGAAGGTACTTGAACACGCCACGAGAGCAAAACAGCAGATGAGTGCGAAGACGCCGCCTCCACGAAGCCAATAGCACGTCCGAAAGCTCCCCTAAGCTCCCCCAAGATAGCCTGCACATCAAACAATGATATCAGCGTATAAAATTCAAAATACATGGGGGAGATGGGGTATAACAGATAAGTAAAGAAGTCGATTTGAGTTAGGGGCTCAATGGGCGTACTGATCGTCAAAAATAGGGGAAAAAGGAGCAAAGGGGTGAAATTTGGGTTACCAGCGGTCGGCCGGCGGCGAGGGTGGTCGCCGGTGGTCGGGGGTCGGGGGTCGGCGCTCGGCCGACGGTGGTTGGGCGAGCGGGGCCGGCGGCGGCTTGAATCGGGCGAGGGAGGGTGCGTCGCGGGTGAGGGGAGTCGAAGTGTCACGCGGGCTCGGGCGAGAATGCGATTTGGGCGTTTCAAAAATCGCGCCGAGCCCGCAGCACCTTATATAGGAGTGGTTACGACTCGACCGAGTGACTCTGTCACTCGGCCGAGTGACGTAACGAAATTTTTTTTTAAAAAACTCCTCGCCCCTTACGACTCGGCCGAGTGGCTTTGCCACACTCGGCCGAGTGGAGAAATTCCATTCGGCCGAGTGGCACAAGCTACTCGACAGCACTTGCCCTAGGAGGGTATCAGTTTCACTCGGCCGAGTGAAGAAATATACTCGGCCGAGTGGCAGTTTATACTGAAATCACAAAAAAAGACAGAGAGTTGGGTACAGCAGACTTCCCTCGTTGGTGCGTCACTCGGGCGGACGACTTTCTTTGCTCGGCCGAGTGACTATGGTACTCGGCCGAGTGAGGCTCTGTTTCCTGCTTCGGGGCACCGTTTTGGCTCTACTCTCTGTTTTTCTTCCTTCAGGTGGTTTCTTCCTCCTCCTAAGCCTCGAGCGCATTCCTAGAGCGCTCTTCTTCGCCTCGGTCATCCTCCATATGATAAATATCCTTTCCTCCTCCTGTCAAAGAAAATAGGACCAGTTGTCACAATTTTTTGGGCAAACGACTCAAAAACACTAATAAAGTCTAAAACAAAAATAAAAACTAAAATAGAAATAATGCGATAACCGTCGGGTTGCCTCCTGACAAGCGCTCGTTTAAGGTCTTGAGCTCGACCCCTTTAAAATTTCAATTTAGCGCGGGATGTTGGGTGCATATGAGATGCACCCGTCGAATTTGCCGGGAAGACCGCTCGGATTTGGATCATGGTGGTGTGTGGTCTTCCTCAGCGCCCCTTCGTCACGGGCAATGTTGGGGGGTGGCTCCCCCAAGCTAGAGCTTGTTCCGGTCTTCGACTTTGCCGGTGACACCGATCGTCATATCGGTGGAGCTTTCTTCGGAGTCCTCAACTTCGAGAGCTTGCAGAGCTCCCGTATTCTTGTGACATCAGCGTCGCCATCATCAATCGCCATGGAGATATCGGGGGAGTGCTCCATCTTCTCTTCCTCAGCTAAATCTAGGCCTTCTTCGAAGCTATCTTCGTGGGGTGCACCGACAGAGTGGGGGATCGCCTCTTTGATGACCTCGTCGAGGAGGTCCATGTAATCTAGCTCCTCATGATACGGCATGTGCTTCATTGCCTTCGGTATATGGAGCGCCACTTCGATGTTGCCGACGTTCAAGGTAAGAGTCCCCTCCCGCACATCGACGATGACACCGGTGGTGGTGAGGAATGGGCGTCCAAGTATGAGCGATGTATCGCCCTCCTCCTTGATGTCCATTATCACGAAATCGCATGGAAAACATATGCCTCCCGGAACTTGGAGTGGGATGTCCTCTGCGATCCCAACCGGCCTTGTAATCCGACAGTCTGCTAGTTGAATCCGCATGTCGGTAGGCTTTAAATCCGTGCCGGTATTCAACTTCCGGAACATGGAGAGAGGCATGAGGCTAACACTAGCCCCCAAATCTACCAATGCTTTTTGTAGGGGGGACGACGTCTAGAGTGCAAGGAATCCGGAAACTCCCTGGATCTTTAAATTTGGCGGGCTCCTTTTCCCTCTTTGTGAACCAAGTCCCTTCCTCTACGAGCATGATCTTCTCCTTCCTCTTCCTTCCCGTAATCAAGTCCTTTAAGAACTTGGTGTAGGATGGGATTTCCACTATAGCATCGAGGAAGGGGATATTGAGGCTCACCCCTCTCAAATACTCGAGAAACTTGGCTAGCCGTTTCTCCATCTTGGCTCTAGCTAGCCGTTGAGGGAAGGGCACCGGTGGCATAAATCGGCGCTCATCAATAAGCTCCTCCATTCTAGATTTCACTTCTCCTTACGGCTCCTTCTCTTTTTCAACTTCAATTGTCGGCTCGCTCTCTTGTAAAATCTCCACCACGGGCTCCTTGACTTGAGTCATGACAGGAGTGGTATCCTTCCCGCCTCTTGTAGTAACCGTAACCACGACATTGATATGGCCGGTGTTGCCCCGTGGATTTTACTCGGGTTGAGCCGGCAACTGTTGATTGTTTCTATTGAGCAACGCAAGTTTCTCCCCAATTTGAGCGACGACGGTGGTAAGAGAATCTTGTCACGCCTTCAACGAAGCATTGATTTTCCTCTGCTCCACCAAAAACTCCTCCACCTTAGCTTCAAATTCCAAACGTTGTTGAGCTTGTGGAGGGTTGGGATTTCTCCAACCTTGATTGTACCCGGGTGGCCTATAAGGTCCCACTTGTTGCCTCGGGGGGAAGTTTTGTTGCGGTGGCCCCCTTGGTGGATAATTCGGTTGTGGTGGTGGAGCTCGAGCTTGAGGAGGTTGTTGTTGCGGGGGGTTCAATGCACCATCATTATTGGCATATGAGAAACCCGGATGGTTTCTAGCGGCCGGATTGGCCCAATATCCAGAATTCCCCGTGACATATTGAATTTGCTACAACGCTCCTTCTCCATGCTCTCCTCCTACATACATGGCTTGGGATTGGTCTTGCCAATCGCTCATATGATTTGTCGGCGTGGATGCAGAAGGGGCTCCTTGAGGCTCCGTAATGTACTTCTCCAATCTCTCCACTACCTTGTGGAGAGAATCAAATTTGTTGGCTAGCTCCGCGACGGCCTTGGCCTCATAAATGCTAGACGGCTTCAAGGAGGACGAAGAGTGTCCTTGCTCGTTGCCCCAATGTTGGTTGTTCGAGGCCATCTCCTCAAGCAAGGCCGTAGCTTCATCGGGAGTCTTCGACAAAATGGCTCCATTTGCGGTAGCATCAATAATCTGCTTTGTGCCCGGTTGGAGTCCATTGTAGAAACTGTGGACAAGCTCCCAATCTTCAATGCTATGATGGGGGCATTGATGTTGCAAGTCCTTGAAGCGCTCCCATGCCTTGTAGAGGGTCTCCTGAGGTCCTTGCTTGAAGGACATGAGAGCACTTCTAATCTTCACCGTCTTGGAGGGAGGGTAAAATTTGTTGACGAATGCACTCGCCAATTCGTCCCAAGTGGTGAAGACTCCTTCAGATTGTGTCCTCAACCAATATAGAGCTTTATCCTTTAGTGTGAAGGGGAAAAGGCGCAGTCTGATAGCATCTATGGTGACGCCCGGCATTTGGAAGGTGTCACATTTTGATAGGAAGAGCTGGATGTGGTAGTGAGGATTTTCATGGGAGTTCCCATGAAAAGGATCCTCTTGCATCAGAACTACTAGTCCGGTCTTCAACTCGAAATTTTTGTCGGCCGCCAACTCCGACATAGCTATGGACGAGGTCGTGGAGGAAGTCTTAGGCCGAAGCCTATCTCTAATGGAGATGATTCTCGCCATGCGTGCTGCTAATTGTTCAGGCGTCTCCTGAATGTTCATAAACCTCACTCCCGTATCAAGTCTCCTCTCCGCCCTGATTCTCCGCAATGTACGTTCAATCTCCGGATCAAATAATATATCTTCGGGGTCCGCCGTGGATCTCGTGTACATGCAAGAGAAAACAGAGTTTCAAAGAAATAGTTAGCACAATGGAAGGGTGAAATAAAATAAAAAAAATGGTAGAACAAAAAATAAAGAAATCGCTAGGTAGGTAGAATCAAACACTATTGCCTCCCCGGCAACGGCGCCAAAAACTTGGTCGGATGCCCGGATGCATGTCCCGGGCACGCGACTCGCTAGTCTTACCGCAAGCGCATGGTGTAGCGGCGAGCGGGTATCGAACACAGGGAGGACGTATGACAGTGTCTTCTTCAGTCAACCTGGCTATAGGAACAGTAGAGAAATGTTCGCAGTAATGCGGTCACAGTTGTTCAATTATATAAAAGAAATATCAAATTAATAAAGACGTCTATGGGTAGGGAATCCCCGCTACAAACCGTATCTCGTCATTGTGATTTGTAGGTTTCACAATTGCTAGACTTGAAATTCGGGTGAACTAGTTGCAACTAAATGTAGAACCAAGCTCACGCTCTCGCGCTATTGCCGGTCTATAGCAAACCTAGGTTAGGGTCCAATCTCTTGCAAACCCTAACCTAGGCAAGCTAGCGTGAAGAACAACATCATCCTCCAATCGTATCTCGAGCCCACTCTCATGCAAACTCAAGCTATGACCTAGGTTGGGGTAGTTCCTACCCGTCCAATCTCTTGCAAACGGGTATTGGTATGGAATTGCAATCGAAAACCCTAGTTTCGGTCCAATCTCTTGCAAACCGATTCCGGAGAAATCCAATTGTAACCCAATTCGAATTTCTAGGGCTTCCTATCGAGTTGGGATCCAATCTCTTGCAAATCCCAATCGGTATGAATCCCTAGCTAATCGTATTATAGCAATCCCAAACTAACCCTAATCAATTCTAGCAATAATTTCAACAATTCATCACAAATTAGAAATAGGGTTCGTAGGGTTCATCCCTACGCCCTAAGACGATAAAACTACTCACAATTCATAATGAAATTCAATAGAAATTCACAAATAAAATCAATAGAATTCATAGCAATATTCAATATATCAACAAAAATGGAGTTTGTGATAGAGAGAGAGACAAACCAATGAAGAACCAATAGCATCCAACAAATTAACACTTTTTTCTCTCCCTTAAAAGCTCAATCTAATCTCCTAAGAATAATCTAAAAAGGGCTGCCAAAAAGTTCTGAAAAAGCCCCCTAAACTAGGTTAAAAACTGGGGTTAAATACCCCCCAAAATCGCCCAAAAAACTGTGACGAAACTGCCCCTGCGTAGCCTCAAAATCCCAACTTACGCTACAGGCAGCGCGGCTCACTCGGCCAAGTGACAAATGTCACTCGTCCGAGTGAGAGACCCTGACGGATTCCAGAGAGTTGGGGGTCTTAGGGGTCGTCTCCTTGGGAGTCACTTGACCGAGTGACTTTTCTTCACTCGGCCGATGGGCGTTCTTCACTCGGGCGGACGGCGTTCGTCACTCGGCCGAGTCGGTCTTTGGGGCTGACTGACGGATTTCAGAGAGTTCACATTTTTGGTTGCCATCGTCTTGGCTCCACTCATGCGAGGGATGACTCGGTGCTCGGCCGAGTGGTCTGGCGATGCTCGGCCGAGTGCACGCTGATATTAGCTCTATTGCGTGTCCGATCTGGCCGGCCGAGCGGGATGTCTATGCTCGGCCGAGTGACTCCTTCACTCGGCCGAGTGGCATGCTGAAAATGCCCATTCTTCGTATTTTTGCCTCCTCGTCGCTCCTACGACGTTGTTTCTTCTTCCACTCCTCTCCAATCGCAGAATACCCCTCAAGAGAGTCGTTGGTGACACTCCGGAGTGGGTGCATCTCAGAATCACTCCAAATCGCTCCAAATCTCCTGAAATACGACAAAAACAACCAATCATGAAAAGCATCGCAATATTGTCGAATAAACATGGAAAACATGATTTGAGCGATCTAAATGGCATGCAAACATGCAGAAAAAAGGTGTAAAATACGGTGTGATCACTCGCCTTCCATACTTGGGAAGCGGAACGTGACAGGTTTTAGTGGTGGCCCATGCAGGTCCGATTGCACCTGCGAAATATCGAAACAACGGTAATAATAAAACATCCATTAAAATATTCGGAACATTCAAGTCATAAATTTGAGTCTAATATGAACGTTTACTTATCTTAGATGGCTGGAAGACGCATTACCCGAGCTGATGGTGGAGTAGGAAACAGTGATGAAGCTGATAGAGAACCTACCGTTCCTGAGATGATGAGGATGATGCATCTGATGATGCAAGTACAGCAGGGCATGCTTCAGAATGCCCCTTGCTTCGCGCATGGAGCGAAGCAGTTTCGGGAGCTGGGTCCGACGTACTTCACAGGATCAGAAGGACCTTTGGCTGCAGATGAATGAATGAAGAACACTGAGGACAACCTGCTTCTTTCGAAGGTTGACCTGGCTGGATGGTCGAATTGGTAAAGAAGCAGCTGAAGGACAATGCCCGTAGTTGGTGGAGCTTGTAGCTATGCAGATGGAGGTGAGTAGACCAGCTGTGTGGTAAGAGATTTCGATGACTTCTTGAAATTCTAGCCTGTAAGGATCAAATACACTAGAGGGGGGGGGGGGGGGGGGTGAATAGTGTATATTAAAAAATAACTGTTGCAATTAAAGAGTTACTTCTAATTGCTTAAGATGTGCAGAAAGTAAAGTATGTAGAAAATGTAAATCAAACGCAAACACAGAGATTTATCCTGGTTCGGATCCTCTTGATCCTACTCCAGTCCTTTACCCCGTAGAGATTTTCAATCCACTATAATCACTTGCCCCGCAAGTACCAACTTACAAAAATGGCGACACTCCCCGTGTCCCAAACTTTGTACAATCTCAAAAGAGATTAAAACCTGCAAAATAATGAAATAGAAAAACACCTATAGCCTTGTTATGAATTTAGAATGAAATTCAAGGATGGTGTTTTAAAAGGAGACTTCAAGATGTATAAGATATATAATGAAGAGCAATACTTGAAGTTCTCTGGTTCATAAAAGAAGAGAGAGATCAATCGATATCTTCTTACAATTATGAACACAAACAACTTTCTAAAATGATGTTGAAAAAGATCAAAATTGCTTCAAGGAAGAAAACTTCAATTTCCAAAAGATCTATGATTAAGAATCTTGAAGTTCTTCCGTTCTCATAAGAAGAGAGAAATCTATGGATTTCTTCTTACAAATGAGAAAAGAGCAACTAAGGCAAGTTGCTTAGAATCAACAATTCTATGAAGAAAGAGAGAAGAAAGTTGTGTGGAAAGAATGAGGGGTATGCCCACTTATTTATAGTATTTTTGGGCAGTTATTCTGAGGGAAAATGGGGGGAAAATGAGTTTCCTACCGTTCAGAAACGGTCTGGAAAGTATCAGAAAAAACGGACACAAAAACTTCATTAGTCGACTAAAGGAGGCTTAGTCGACTAAAAGTCAAACTTTGGATTTTTTGACTGAAATTTTAACGGTAACTTTTTGAAGTTGACTGAAGACTACTCAGAAATTTTCAGGACAAAATTCGAAGAAAAAGTTTTTAGTTGACTAATGGTTGCCTTAGTCGACTAAGACAGAAAAACGTGAATTTTGACTTATCTGAAAAAGGGTTGGTAGGATATGTTATTAGGAACCTAGGACTTAGATGGATTTCATATTCAAAGCTCTGAAATCTATAAAGTATAAAAATACATCAGTTCGTAGATTTCCGTAGATATGTATGTTGAGCTTCATGTGAGTATTTGAGATGCCTTTGTGCAGGGATTCCTTATCAAGTGATTATTGTCCAAGGGTTGATATATTAGGAAAATTGCACATCTGCATAGATAGAGTGAGTAGCAATAATAATAATTGTCACATCAAAATCATATGGAATAGTATAGGAAGATGAACATGGGATTATGAAATCCCAACATTATCTCCCTTTTTGATGATGACAAATATTTATAAAAAGTGAAGTGTCATACTCAATTATATGCAGATATCATATCATATGCTATACTCAATTTATGAACTTAGTTTATGATGAAACATATGTATGCTCCCCCTTAAAAGTTGCCTAAATATTCTCCCCCTTAGTCATTGACAAAAAGATGGGGTAAAACTTATTTTAGTCGAGTAGAAAACTTGTTAGTCGACTAAGAGAAAATAATAACACAGAACATACAAGGGAACATAGCTGTGACAAAACAGAACCAAACAGATTTTACTAAACAAAATGAGATAGTAATCATACAAAGTTACGAGCAAGCATACTGTCCCACATATTTAGTACTAAGGCCCTACGGCATATACCAACTATGACTGAGAACCATAAAACAGAGTGTGGCCAACGCCCATCACAAAAAGCCCGAAGGCCTATAACCCAAAAAGAAAAATACCACAACATTCATGAAACAACAAACACCGACGACATGCGACAATAGCTAGGGTAACGATGACAACGAACGACAAGGTCAACGTCCGGAAGGAGAACCATAGTCCTGAGAATTGCGACGCGATTTACGACGGGGTGTTTCCTCTGGAGCAACTACATTCAGAGCCTCAAGTGCAAAAACAAGCTTGCTCTGATTGAGTTGTACTTGGTCGATAACGTGAGCCTGTTCAGTCAAGGCTGACAGAAATTCCCTAAATCCATTAGTGACTGTATCGCGAAGAGAGCGAACATCCTCCCTAAGGCCGGAAAGAACAGACAGGTTGGTTTGGCGAGGAGTGGAGGAAGTCCGTGGGGTCTGCAAGGGATATGACCGAGGATTGGTTCGACACTCGGGAAAACACTTGTGAACGCATTGTTTCTTAACAAAACGACGAACACCACGGGATGAACCCGGAGTAGAAGAAGAGGGGCCAAAAGTGTTTTGGGTCGGAGTATAGTCGGGGTCAGCTGAAGTAGGGTCTTCTACGGGGTCTTCTTCGGGATCTTTGTCGGCGTCATCATCATCACTATTGGCCGCATCGGATTCCTCAGGGTCCGGAAGATCCAGATGCATATTGTGCAAAGTGATGATGTTGATATTATAAGGATTGGAGACGGCAAGTTCTCCGTCGAGGGGAACACAAAACATCTTCAGTACCAAGGTTATGAATGAAGGATGATAGATATGAGTTTGAACTGGCCGACGAAGAGACTGCAAGATCACAAAACCCCAGTTAATAGGTAACCCACCCATCACCGCATAAAGGCAATGCTCCAATTCGTTGGAAAGATAGTTAAAGGAGCCTCCTTTCGGCATAAGATTGGAAACAATAACCTTAAGGATGATGCGAGCAGGCGGGTGGAAATGAACATCAGAGAGTTTATGAACCCAGGGGGTTGCGATTTTCGCAAGGATACGAGGATCGGTCATGGTGAAGTTGAGAGAACCTGAAAATGTGAAGGAAGATCAAGCAACTCACAGATCCGACGAAGTGTAAGACAAATCGGAAGATTCTTGACGCGGGTGAGGAGATGGGTATCACGACCGATGACGCACGGCTCGAGGTTGGCATAGAACTCGCGGACAAGGAGGGGGTAGTATGGTTCCTTGTTGCCGAGTGCACAAATCTTCTCGATGCCGGCTGCGGAAAGGATGGAGAGGATATTGAAGGAAGCAAGAGCAGTATAATCGATGAAGCGCTCAGGATGGAACTTCGCACTTGCGGAGGCGTTGAAGCGATTTTCAGCCGCGGCATCACGAAATTGAGGGAGAGCCATGGAAGAAGAAGATGAGGTTGAAGGGATGGTTCGGTTTGGGATAAAAGAAATGGAAAGAAATTTCCGAAAATAAATAGGCAGAAGTTAAAGGAGTTATCCAAGTGAACGGGTGCCATGATCAGTTCGAGAGCAGTTTTAGAAACTGAATGGGTGAGATAGAACTGAAAAGTTTTCAAAAATATGTGAAGAGGCGGGAGGAAGAAGAAACGATAATGCGAAAAGATGTAAGTTAGATCGGAAACGGTTTAAAAAAACCGAGTAAGTCGGCTAAGAATTTGGTTAGTCGACTAAGGTAACCGAAATAAAATATCTAGATCGCACCGTTCTGATTTTAATAATAAAAAAAATAAAATGTTAAAAAAAAATAAAGATAAAGTGGGAAAGGACGGTAGTGGGTAGAGATATTTTTAAGTCTCTTTAAGTCTTGTAAGAGTGGTTGGTCAAACACATTGAATTGGGTAGAGAAAGTACATTTTCCAATGGGAAATGATTAAATAAAATGGTGAGTTCCAAGGGGGAATTAATGTCAAGTTCTCATTCCAAGAGAAGAGAAAATTTGGATTTTCTAGGTGAGAAGAGGACCGACCCAAGAATCCAAAAAAAATCTTATGGCAGGATGCGGCAACCAAGAAAGTGGGTAAGTAAAAATTTAACTTTTGAAATAAAGTCTCATTAGAGAAAAGACAAACCGAATTTTTATAGGAAAAGACAATCCCATAGAAAGATGAATGATTAGATAGATACTCGAAATTACTGAACATTCCTAAGAGTGAGGAAAGAAATAATAAATATATAAAATCGAATGAGAAGCATCACAAAAAAAATCTGGATATATTAGTCGATTAAACAAAACTTTAGTCGACTAAAAAAAATTATTATCAAAAAATTATAAGAAAATTCCAGAAATTCAATAAAATTGGAAAACATTAAATGGTAAATTCAGATTCACTGATGATGCCTAGATCTCTTCTAAGTTTGATGAAAGATTCCTCTTTCAAAGGCTTAGTTAAGATATCGGCAATCTGATGTTCAGTAGAAATGAATTTCAAAACTATATCCTCTTTTTGTACATGATCATCTAAAAAGTGATGACGGACATCTATATGCTTAGTGCGTGAATGATGAACTGGATTCTTAGACACATTAATTGCACTAGTGTTATCACACATTATAGGACATGTGGAACATTCAATGCCATAATCTGAGATAGTTTGTTTCATCCATAAAATTTGTACACATGCTAAACCAGCGACAATATATTCTGCCTCTGTGGTAGATAATGAAACAGAATTTTGCTTTTTGCTAAACCAGAATACCAGAGCATATCCAAGAAAATGACATGTACCACTGGTACTTTTTCGGTCTGATTTGCAACCAGCAAAATCTGCGTCACTATATGATAATAAATCATATGTGCTAGTTTTAGGATAAAATAATCCAAAATCAGAAGTATGTTTAACATATCTAATTATCTGTTTTACATAGTAAGATGTGACATCTTAGGATCTGCTTGAAAACGTGCGCATAAACAAACTGAAAACATAATATCTGGTCTACTAGCAGTTAAATAAAGTAGAGAGCCAATCATACCTCTGTAAAGACATTGATCACCACTCTTACCATTTAAATCTTTGTCTAGAGATGTAGATGTACTCATTGGAGTATGTTTATGAGCAAAAGTCTCTAAACCAAAACGCTTGATGAGTTCTTTCGCGTACTTTGATTGATGGATGAAGATACCTTCCTTCATTTGTTTGATTTGAAGTCCAAGGAAGTAGTTGAGTTCGCCCATATGACTCATTTCAAATTCCTTCTGCATAATCTTAGAAAATTCTAAACAAAGAGTTTCATTAGTAGAACCAAATATAATATCGTCAACATATATTTGAATAATAATGATGTCAGATTTTATATTTTTAATAAAAAGAGTTGAATCAATTTTACCAATTTTATAACCAGAATTTAAAAGATAACTTTTCAATCGATCATACCAAGCACGAGGTGCTTGTTTAAGACCATATAAAGCTTTCTTTAGTTTGAAAACATGATTTTCTAAATTCTCATGAGTAAAACCAGGAGGTTGTTCAACATAAACTTCCTCCTTGAGAAAACCATTTAAAAAACCACTTTTAACATCCATTTGAAATAATTTAAAATCTTTAAAACATGCAAATGATAAAAGCATTCTAATAGATTCAAGACGTGCAACTGGTGCATAGGTTTCTTCATAATCAATTCCTTCTTCTTGATTATAACCTTGTGCAACCAATCGTGCCTTGTTTCTAATTACCTGACCAGATTCATCCAATTTATTTTTGAATACCCACTTGGTACCAATAATTGAATGATCTGTTGGTCTGGGAACTAATTCCCAAACATCATTTCTCTGAAATTGATTGAGTTCTTCATGCATAGCAATGATCCAAGAACTGTCTTTGCAAGCTTCATTGATGTTCTTTGGTTCAATGGTTGAGAGGAAAGCACAATGCGCCATTTGTTCTATTTGACGACGTGTTCTTACTCCAACTGTAATATCTCCAATGATTAATTCTGGTGGATGGTTTGGAACTTGTGCAAATGCCTTAGGAAGATCTGCATTATCTGAAACACACTCAACAGAGGGTTTAGTAGCATCAATTTCATCAAGATTAATATTATCTAAAGAATTAGATAAAGGTAATATATTCTCTTCATCGTCGATGATGATGGGAGAATTAGATGAGGGGTTCTCATCAAATGTGACATGCAGTGATTCTTCAACTGTTGAAGTTCTTTTGTTATATACTCTGTAGGCTTTGCTATGTGTTGAGTATCCAACAAAAATACCTTCATCAGATTTTGAATCAAATTTATCAAGTGCATCTTTAGTATTAAGAATGAAACATTTACATCCAAACACTTTAAAGTATGATACACGGGGAATGCGATTAAAGAATAATTCAAAACAGGTTTTATTAAGAAATGGCCTTATAAGAACTTTATTCATAATGTAGCAAGCAGTTGCGATAGCTTCTTACCAAAAATATTTTGGTAGATTACTATCACAAAGCATTGTTCTAGCACATTCTTGTAAAGTTCTATTTTTCCTTTCAACTACTCCATTCTGAGGAGGAGCACGAGGAAAAGAAAAGTTGTGTGTAATACCATTTTCATTACAAAACTTGGTAAAGATTCATTTTCAAATTCTCTCCCATGATCACTACGACTAGTGACAATGTTAGAGGATTTGATTTTTTGTATCTTTTTACAAAATATTGAAAATTCTTCAAAAGCATCATTCTTATTTTGTAAGAATATAACCCAAGTATATATAGAATAATCATCAACAATGACAAATGCATATCTACTTTTATTCAAAGAGGCTACTCTTGAAGGACCAAACAAATCTAAGTGTAGAAGTTCTAATGGTCTCTTTGTTGAGATAATACCTTTTGATTTAAAAGAGGATTTATGCATTTTTCCTTGTTGACAAGCATCACAAAAATATTTGTGTTTGAAAAAAATATTTGGCATTCCATTTACTAATTTGTGTTTTGAAATTTGTGCTAAAATTTTGAAATTTGTGTGTCCAAAACGTTTATGCCATAATAGAGTTTCATCTGAAGTAATCATTAAACAATGATTGTGAGTGGTAATAGACATGCATAAGATATAAATGTTATTCTTACGCTTACCACGGAATAAATCAGATGACATATCAGTATCATATATGATGCAATCATTTTGTTCAAAAACTATTTTGTAATTTTTATCGCATAGCTGACTAATGGAAAGTAAGTTATGTTTCAAACCGTCAACCAGGTGAACATTCTCGATGATAGGCTGATTTGTATTACCAATTGTTCCAGTGCCTATGATTTTGCCCTTTTTGTTGTCACCGAATGTAACTGTGCCTCCATCTTTGTATATAATGTTTGAAAGCAAGTTGACATTTCCTGTCATGTGTTTTGAACATCCACTGTCCAAAATCCATTTTTCTTTCTTTGGTACCTGAAAGATAAAACATTAAGCATTGGTACCCCTTTTTGAGGGTCCTTGGGATTAGATTTTTGGAAGCCAAACCCAAGTGGAATTTGGCTTTCTAATGTAATCATCAGAATAAACAATAGAATGCATATAAGTAGAAATATAATTATTTCTATCTTTTAAACAAGAATTCTTAGAAACCCATATACTAATTGTGGTAGGTTTCCTAGGAAATGTTTTTGAAATGTTAGTAACATTTCTTTGTGAGGAAGAAGTAGAAGTGTTTACTTTCTTCGTATAAATGAATGCGTGATTCTTCTTTTGTGGTTTAACAAAAGTTGTTTTTCCACAGGAGAAAGAAGTGTTATAAGTCTTGGGTGCATCCTTATTAGAATATCCCAATCCTTGTCTATGATTTGCTGGATATTGAATTCTAAGCAAATCATCGATATTTGTCTTTCCTTTGTTAAATTTATTAACATTGGAAGACATCTCGTCGTATTTCATCTTTAGTGATGAAATACTTTTATCCATTTCGGATATTTGTGTATGAAGTTCTAGATTCTTAGTTTTGAGAATATCATTCTCTTTACTAAGATCCAAATTTTGAGAAGATGTATTCTCAATATGTATGGAATTTGGTGTAGTGTTTTTAGAAGAAGATAATTCATTATATTTAATAAGAAGATCGTCATTATTTTGTTTCAAAGATTTATGTTGACCATTCAACTTTTTGAAACGAGAGTAGAGATCTTTTAATGCTTCTAATAGTTCTTCATTATTAATGGAACTTACCTCTTCTTCATTATCTTGTGCCATAAAGCACATATTAGCACTTTCATCATTGTCATCTTCTTCATCTGAAGATTCATCCCAAGTTGCTGCAAATGCTTTCTTCATCTTGTCAAACTTCCTTTCTCTTCTGGTTTGATCGTTGTTGTTGGAAGTTTTGAACTTTGCTTTGAGAAGTGGACAATCTTTCTTCATATGTCCTGGTTTATTACAATTGAAACAAAGAGAAGAATCAGTATTTTTAGATTTATTATTATACTTACCTTTTTGAAAGAACTTTCTGAAGTTCTTGGCAAAGAATGCCATATCATCATCTGAATCTTCATTATCTGATGTTGCGTTGAAGGCGAGTACTTTCTTCTTTAGATCTGATTCTTCCTTCGCATCTTGCAATGTAACTTCATGTGCCATTAGGTTACCAATTAGATTTTCCATTGATAAGGTGGAAAGATTATTGGCTTCCTCAATAGCAGTGATCTTTGGACGCCATTCTGGGGAGAGTACCTTAAGAATCTTGTGTACCTGATCAAGAGAAGAATAAACTTTTATAAGAGCATTAAGAGAATTAATAATGTTAGTGAACCTGGTGTTCATTTCTCCAATCGTCTCTTTGTCTTGCATCTTGAACAACTCATACTTATGAACCAAAGAAGCAATCTTGGTTTCATTTACTTTATTGGTTCCTTCATGAGTTACCTCGAGTATGTGCCAAATTTCCTTTGCACTTTTGGCCTGAGATACTAGATTAAACTCATGTTTATCCATGGCACAGAATAAAGCATTCATGGCCTTTGAGTTGTTGGTCTTTGCAGATTTGTCGTTGGCGGTCCAATCAGCAATAGGTGTTTCTGGCTTTGTGTATCCTGTCTCTACAATGTCCCAAATCTCATAATGCATACTTTGGAGATGAATCTCCATTCGTATTTTCCAATATGAGTAGTTTGAACCATTAAATAGAGGAGGACGAACTTGAGAGTGCCCTTCAGGATGCTGATTGTAGTTATGTGGAACGGCGTTCATGTTTGATGTTGAGGAACTTGCTGCCATCTTAGCCTTGCTCTGATACCAAATGAAATTCTAGCCTGTAAGGATCAAATACACTAGAGGGGGGTGAATAGTGTATATTAAAAAATAACTGTTGCAATTAAAGAGTTATTTCTAATTGCTTAAGATGTGCAGAAAGTAAAGTATGTAGAAAATGTAAATCAAACGCAAACACAGAGATTTATCCTTGTTCAGATCCTCTTGATCCTACTCCACTCCTCTACCCCGTAGAGATTTTCAATCCACTATAATCACTTGCCCCGCAAGCACCAACTTACAAAAATGGCGACACTCCCCGTGTTCCAAACTTTGTACAATCTCAAAAGAGATTAAAACCTGCAAAATAATGAAATAGAAAAACACCTATAGCCTTGTTATGAATTTAGAATGAAATTCAAGGATGGTGTTTTAAAAGGAGACTTCAAGATGTATAAGATATATAATGAAGAGCAATACTTGAAGTTCTCTGGTTCATAAAAGAAGAGAGAGATCAATCGATATCTTCTTACAATTATGAACACAAACAACTTTCTAAAATGATGTTGAAAAAGCTCAAAATTGCTTCAAGGAAGAAAACTTCAATTTCCAAAAGATCTATGATTAAGAATCGTGAAGTTCTTCCGTTCTCATAAGAAGAGAGAAATCTATGGATTTCTTCTTACAAATGAGAAAAGAGCAACTAAGGCAAGATTGCTTAGAATCGACAATTCTAGGAAGAAAGAGAGAAGAAAGTTGTGTGGAAAGAATGAGGGGTATTCCCACTTATTTATAGTATTTTTGGGCAGTTATTCTGAGGGAAAATGGGGGGAAAATGAGTTTCCTACCGTTTAGAAACGGTCTGGAAAGTTTCAGAAAAAATGGACACAAAAACTTCATTAGTCGACTAAAGGAGGCTTAGTCGACTAAAAGTCAAACTTTGGATTTTTTGACTGAAATTTTAACGGTAACTTTCTGAAGTTGACTGAAGACTACTCAGAAATTTTCAGGCCAAAATTCAAAGAAAAAGTTTTTAGTCGACTAATGGTTGCCTTAGTCGACTAAGACAGAAAAACGTGAATTTTGACTTATCTGAAAAAGGTTTGGTAGGATATGTTATTAGGAACCTAGGACTTAGATGGATTTCATATTCAAGGCTCTGAAATCTATAAAGTATAAAAATACATCAGTCCGTAGATTTCCGTAGATATGTATGTTGAGCTTCATGTGAGTATTTGAGATGCCTTTGTGCAGGGATTCCTTATCAAGTGATTATTGTCCAAGCGTGGATATATTAGGAAAACTGCACATCTGCATAGATAGAGTGAGTAGCAATAATAATAATTGTCACATCAAAATCATATGGAATAGTATAGGAAGATGAACATGGGATTATGAAATCCCAACACTTCTTTCCCAAGGAGATGTCAGGACTGCCGCCTGATCGCCCCAAAATGCAACCCAAGAGCACAACCAAAAACTTGGTCGGCCCCGGATATACACCCGGAGAATGATTGTAGTTTTACCGCAAGCGCACGGCGTAGTGGTGAGCGGGTATCGAACACGAGGAGGTGGTGTTGGCTCCAATCTATCCTAGGTTGGTTTGACTATGATGGTTTTATTGGTGGAGATGGCTATTGTATGAGATAATGGCAATGGTGATGGATGTCGGTGTCGGAGATAGAGAAGTCGGTCAAATATCGATTCAAATACAATATAATAAAAGTGTCTAGGGCTAGGGAATTCCCACTACGGATCATCATACATCATTGTAAATAGTGAATCTCAATATTACTAGACTTGTGTTGAGGTGAACTAGTCGTAACTGAATAGAGAACCAAGCTCACGCTCTCGCGCTATTGCCGGTCTATAGCAAACCTAGGGTAGGGCCCAATCTCTTGCAAACCCTAGCCTAAGCCGCTAGCATTAGGATCGACATCATCATTCAATCGCCCCTCGAGCCCACTCTCATGCAAACTCGAGTTACGATTTAGGTTGTGATAGTTCGTATTCGTCCAATCTCTTGCAAACGAATATGTGTATAGATTTACAATTAAAAATCCTAGCTTTGGTCCAATCTCTTGCAAACCAAATCTAGAGAAATCCAATTGTAAATCTAAATCGAATATCTAGGCCTTCCCATCGATTAGAATCCAATCTCTTGCAAACCCCAATCGATGGAAATCCCTAGCTATCCGTAATAAATCAATCACAACCTAACCTCCTAGCAATTCTAGCAATTTAGAAATTCATTCATCACAAATCTGAAATTAGATCCATAGGGTTCATCCCTATGCCCTAGAACAACAAATCTACTCTAGCATAGCAATAAGGATATAAGAATCAATAAAAACCATAGCTTGCATACAAAAAGATATCAAATCAAAGATTCAAAGAATAAGAACAAAGATACTTAGCTTTGATGAAGAATTCCAATCCAAATACAAGCTTTTTGATCCAAGAGGGGGCCTAGGGCATGGCCTAACCTCTAAAATAATCAATAAGAAAACATCTTGGGACCTAAGAAAACATGGGGGATCTCCCTCTAATGGTGGCTACAAAACCCTTAAATACTCCCCTAAAACCCTAGCAAAACTGCCTAAAAAGCCCCTGAAATTCGGGCCCAAAACTGAATCTGCGCGTGCCCAGAAATCTGTGCCAGTTACGACTCGGCCGAGTGGAAATCTCACTCGGTCGAGTGGACATCTCACTCGGTCGAGTGGACATCTCACTCGGTCGAGTGAGCTTTCCTGCAGAAACTCTAGAAAATAGCACTCTGTCAAAACTGTCAAAAACTGTCCAAAACTGGTCACTCGGCCGAGTGGAAATGTCACTCGGCCGAGTGACACTGACATGCAAATTCCAGCACTGCAGCATCGACTTGCAGAAATTCCCCAGATTTCATCCGACCTCCGATTTACGTGTTCTTGGCGGCGTTGGAATCTTCATGAAGTCTACTATCCATAAAAAATATGAGAAAAATAATTTACCTACAAGAATGATAGCCGATTTCAAAAGAGTTGGAGGATGTCTGAAAATCTGGGCGCTTCGTGTCCTCGGCATCACTCGGCCGAGTGGCAAATGTCACTCGGCCGAGGGGCTTTTGGAACTCGGCCGAGTCGGAGCTCGTAGTCGACTGACAGATTACAGAGAGTTGGACATTTTGGCTTGCCGTCGTCTGAGTGCCACTCGGGCGGACAGAGTCTCCGCACTCGGCCGAGTGGGCGTGCGATGCTCGGCCGAGTGCACGCTGATACATCTCTGTTGCGTGTCTGATCTGGCTGGCCGAGCGGGGTCTCAATGCTCGGCCGAGTGACTCCTTCACTCGGCCGAGTGGCATGCTGAAAATGCCCAATCTCCATCTGTTCGCTTCCTCGTCGCTCCTACGACATTCTTTCTTCTTCCACTCGTCTTCCATTGCAGAATAACCCTCAAAAGAGCCATGGTTGACACTCCGGAGTGGGTGCAAATCCTTTAAGCTCATTTTTGCTCCCGATCGCTCCATATTTCCTGAAATCCGACAAAAACAAGAAATAGTGAAAAGTAACGCAATATCGTCGAATAATCGTGAAAAGCGTGATATGGGTGATCGAAATGGCATGCAAATATGCAGAAAAAAGGTGTAAAATATGGACCGATCAAAATCCCCCAAGCTTACCTCTTACTCGTCCTCGAGGAAGATAAGTAAAAAGACGAACTCGGGAGATGAAAAATAAGGGAAGTGAAATAAAAGAATACGAAGTGGAAGGGGTCGCTAGATTATACTCTCAGATCTCAAGCCATAAGCTACACATCACGATGACTTGGAAAATACAAATCACATGCTATAAGGATTTCATATCTTTCATAAACATGGTACTTGCAAGCTTTTAAGAACAATAAGAGGGACTCTCTAAATTCATACAATCAATTCATATCCACATCACGCATTTCATAAAATTTAATATACAAATGTTGGCGATGCACTTTTCAATCAAAAGTTATAAATGAAGCATATAAGATACACACCAAGCATGCAATAGAGAATAGAATAAAAGTCATGGCATTCACATATTTATTTCAAATCATGAAAAATCTCCATATCTAATATATTTTGCATAGTCTAAGCATTATCGAATATTCCCATTCATGCACGTCTCCACTCTAATGTCATACTCACTCATATGGTCAAATGAATTCACCCCCCCAAGCTTAGCTTGAGGCGTCGCATCCAAAGGAATATAATAGTGGAAAATGGGATTTTGCCTTGGTTTTCCCAAGTATTTTGTGGCTCCAATAATGAGATAGAGAAATATTTTTTTTTCTTTTGGACTTTGTTTCTCATTTTTCTTTTTGGATTTTTGTAGGAACTATATGATTTGTATTTTTTGGATTTTGGCTCCTTTTTGGCTTTTTGGACTTTTGGAGCTAACTTTTTCTTTTGTGTGGATTTTTGGGAAATAGATGAGATATAAGTAGCTTTAGGAGGTGAACTCAAGCGACATGTAGAGAATAAAAGATATTTGTGGAGAAGGAAATAATGTAGCACTCGGTTCACTCTAAGATGTGCACGAACAGTTCAATAAAATAATACTTCAACTAAAACTAATATGTAAGCATGTATATTCTCAATCATCTCAATGAAAAGTGAAGTCAAGCGGTAAAGCGCACAATCATATCAAGCATGCAACAGGAGGTGAATAAGACAATAAAACTGATGCTTCAGATATACTAATGATGCGTGAATCTTGGTGCATTTCCCACAAAAGCATACTAAACACTAATCCATACATTCAGCTTCAATTAATATCATGCATTCATGTAGATGAATCATCAAAAGAAATAGATTTGCAAGCACATGTGAATAGCAAGACTATGGAATATTCTAAGTAGCATGGCAAGGAATAATAAGCATCGTGATGGCTGAAGGATCCTGCCAAAACAGAGTTAGGATCGATAATTAAAGTCGAGACTTACGCTAGCGTATGCGGAACGGTAGTCTCGGAACTTTGCCTTCGGATTCGCCACGACGGATCGAGTCTTCTCACGAACGGAGTAAGGCTACTAATCCACAATCTAAATCTCTATTTTAGATTAAGAACTTAGATGGAGGGAGAGGAAATATTTCTGCAGAGCTTCGCTATGAAGAAGATGCATGCATGAATTTCATGCAAATTGTGTAAGGAAAATGGCTACCCTTGGGTCTTATTTATAGCCCCCAAGGTAGTTATTTTAGGGTAAGTTGTTCCTTTGGAACAACTTAATTAAGGTGTACCATGATGCATGGCACATTATAAGCTTAAGTTGTACCATATGCATGGTACAACATAAGCTTAAGATATTCCCCCTTTATTAGCCATATGTCGCATGCATTTATGCATATATAATGCGACTTTCCCACTCATACAGAGATCCTCTCCGCAAGGGAACAGATTCCCTTTGCACACGACTTCGTGTGCGCGACGTTCGAGGTCCGTATTCCCTCGTACATCCCCCACAAGGGTGTACAAACATCTTCCATATCCAACAATGGCTACTTAAGCAATAAGAGATATCATCATAAGGAATGCATCTAGCAAAAGAAGAGAAAGGAAAATAAAGAAATAAGAAAAAATAAAAGAGAGGAAAGAAAAGAAAAACAAGCACACAACATGAAGCATGAACACACATAAAAGGAAAATAAGATGGAAAATTCAAAAAGATGATGCAAAAATTTTGAAAAATTTTAAAAACCCTAAAATAAAGTAAAAAATGCAACTAATGTATCTAAATGGCATGGAAATGCACTCCCCCAAGCTTAAACTTTACATTGTCCTCAATGTGATCATAATGAAAGAATATGAGGAACAACGATAATAATAAGGGGGTGAATGAAAAAATGATGAAATGAATGACATGAAATCCTAATGCAACTACATGCACATACAATGATGCATGAGAGCGCCTTCCCCCAAGCTTATACCAAACAATCCTATTCAAATGACTTGACCAAAAATGTCATGGCTTTGCAAAGCGTGATCAAGTCAAACGAATAAGAAAGTAAGGTTTCACTTGAAAGAAATGCTCGATGGTGGTGAGCAAAAGGATGTGACACATAAAAATATGAAGAGGGCAATAAATATATATAATGGGTTTAGGGTGTAAATGATTTTTGTTGCCGTCATAAGAGGTGATATTTATTCAATCAAATCTATACGGTCCTCTCGCTGTCGAGAGGATTCGTGTTTATTGAAAGCATAAAAATTTCTACACTACTGGATTGATATCATCTATAGCAAAAGGTGGATCCAGTATCTTTGCCGGTGCATGCAACTGCTCCAACTGCTCTTTCCGTGGCTCCGCCAAGCGCGTATGTCCACGGACTCCATCAGATTCCAGCAATGCGGCTCCCAGCACCTCTCCAAGGATTCCACCTGTACCCTGCAAGAGATAAGCCGCATCAATCTGATGTGGATAATTTTTCCCCAAAATAAATGTATTCCAAAGAGGGTCATCAACATAAGTATTTAAAATTAAAAACGGTTGACAACACTTCCCTGGAAATAAATCTCTACTCTCGTATACCACGTCGATCAACTCCTCGTTGTTCGCCTCAGGTTGTTCAGGTAGCTTCGGCATATAAGCGTGGGTTTCATCAAGTAACTCCTCATCATCGTCAGACTTATCCCATCGCACCTCCTGATCATAATCAATAGCATCCATGGGTGCTAATTCCTCGCTCTCCTCCTCGTGTACGTCCCATCGTACCTCTTGATCATATGTACATGAATCCTGCAAAAGGTGCAATGAGTCGTCAAAATATGAATCATAGCAAGCATCATACACGGGAGGGGAGTCAAATATAAAGGGCGAGGGAGTAAAGAGATCTCCCTGAAGGGGAGCCATAAGCTCTGTGGGATTGTCCTCGGCGTCAGTGGAAGGGTGGGCCTCTTAGGGATGCTCAGCCTCTGTAGAAAGTAGAGGTAGCTGCGGTAGCTCAAAAGGAGGAGGGTAATGCTTGGGATCCTCATGAATGGCTGTGTCCTCGTCCCAATGCACGGCCTCCTCGGTGACAAGCTCTGGCTCCGCATGTAAGGCCTCCTCAAAAGCAAGCTCTGGCTCTTGTGGGTGGCAAGGGGGAGCGACGATGGCACAAGCTGACTCTCCCCCAAGCTGAACATGGACATCCTCCTCAGGCTCCTCAGGTATAGAAGGCAATGTAAATGTCATCATCTCCTTTTCATGCCTCCTTCTTTGTTTCTGTCCAGGAGCTCGAGGCACCCGATTGCATGGCTTGGCCTCCTCAATAGTAGGTGCAGGTGCAGCAAGCTCTGGCTCTTGTGGGTGGCAAGGGGGAGCGACGATGGCACAAGCTGACTCTCCCCCAAGCTGAACGTGGACATCCTCCTCAGGCTCCTCAGGTATAGAAGGCAATGTAAATGTCATCATCTCCTTTTCATGCCTCCTTCTTTGTTTCTGTCCAGGAGCTCGAGGCACCCGATTGCATGGCTTGGCCTCCTCAATAGTAGGTGCAGGTGGCTTTATGGGCTCATGTATCTTGACCGCGGTATAAAAGTGGGTCTTGTTCCCCTCAACTAGAGCATAAACTGCATCATCAATTGTGCCTGTGGAAGAGATACAATGAGTAATAAAGTTTTGAAATTCGAGCTCAAAAGGTTCACCTACCGTTATTGTCAATGGACCGGAATCTTGAACTACGTCAATAATGTTTCTCAATAGGTCCATATATGTGTCCTCCTTTGACAGTTCAGATGTCTCTATTTGTGGAGTGTTGATGGTGTAAAGGTGGATATGATCACCTTCAAGTGAAGCATACACTCCATCTATGATAGTACCTGCGCTAGAGACATTAGCCATAACAAAATCGATGAATACTTGGTCGTATGGTTTACTTACAGTAACGGTTAGTGAACCAGTAGATCGAGCATCATCTATCATTTGCTCCAAGGCTGCTGCCAACTGTAGATCACTGAACTTCCCCACTTGCATTCTCTTCAAAAACTCACGTGAGGGTCCCCTTAGCCTTCTAGTGAAGATATCAAATAGCGTGGAGTCATTCCACTCATGGTCTGACTCTGTCTGGAACATTTCTAACATTCCTTCAAACCTAGACAAGGCTTCCCCGAAGGATTCTCCATCAGCCTGATAGAATGCTGCGAGATATATGTAGGATTGTATAGAGCTCGCTCGCATTTTCTTTGGAAGCACCATCGCTGCAACAAGTGTACCTGATCAAGCAAAGTAAACAACCTGGAAAAGACGTCAGTGGTACAAAGAGAGATAAAGATAATAATAGCAGGTGGTGGGAAAAAATCTCTTTCAATGTTTTTTTGATTTTTTTTTGTTTTTTTTAATGTAATCTAATCAACCTAATTGTGACAAATTGGCACCCAACGGGAAACACCTCCCCGGCAACGGCGCCAAAAACTTGATCGCTCCGGAATGTAACCCAAAGAACGGTTATAGTTTTACCGCAAGCGCACGGTATAGCGGCGAGCGGGTTATCGAACACAGGGAGGACGAATGAAAGTGCTTGCTCCAATCAACCTGGCTATTAAGAAGAGAGAAATTTGCCTTTGGCGATCCTGTCACAATCGTCAGACAAAGTATGGAAATATCAAATCAAACAAAGAACGTCTAGGGAATGGGGAATCCCCACTACTCGCCGTATCCCGTCAATGTGGTTCATTGGTATCAAAATTTCTAGAATAAAATTTTGGATAAACTAGTTGCAACTGAATGTAATACCTAGCTCATGCTCTCGCGCTGTTGCCGGTCTATAGCTATCCTAGGTTCGGGTCCAATCTCTTGCAAACCCTAGCCTAGGGAAGCTAGCATTAGGATCAACATCATCGTTCAATCGCTCCCCGAGCCCACTCTCGTGCAAACTCGGGCCACGACCTAGGTTGGGATAGTTCTTACCCGTCCAATCTCTTGCAAACGGGTATCGGCACGGAATTGCAACAGGAAACCCTAGTATCGGTCCAATCTCTTGCAAACCGATACTACGGAAACTCGACTCCAACCCAATTCGGATTTCTAGGGTTTCCTATCGAATTGGGATCCAATCTCTTGCAAATCCCAATCGATATGAATACCTAGCTATCCGTAATAAATCGATCCCAAACTAACCCTAATAGCAATTCTAGCTAAATTTCTACCAATTCATCACAAATCTGAAATTGGGCTCGTAGGGTTCATCCCCACGCCCCAAGACGTGGAGACTACTCACAATTCATAGCACAAACACAAAAATAATCAATGAAATTGATAAGAGAATTCATCACAATATTGTGATATGCAATAAAAATAGAATTTTTAGAGAAGGGAGACACAAACCAATGGAGTTCTTCAAATAATCCAACAAAAATCAACTTTTGTCTCCTCTCCAATCACAAGAATAAAGCTAAAAAGTTAATCTAAAAAGCTGTAAAAATCTCAAGGGAAAAGCTCTGGAAACTAGGGTAAAAACAGGGGTTAAATACCCCCCAAAATCGTCCAAAAAAATTGTGACCAAAATACCCCTGCACAGCCTGAAATCCGCAATTTTCGCTACAGGCAGCGCGTCGCACTCGGCCGAGTGACAAAAGTCGCTCGGCCGAGTGAGAAACCCTGTAAATTTCCAGTAAGTCGGGCCCTTTAGGGGTCTTCACTTCGGGAGTCGCTCGGCCGAGTGAGTTGTCGTCACTTGGCCGATGGCTTCTTGGTACTCGGGCGGTCGGCAATTGCCACTCGGCCGAGTGGGTCTTCTGAAGCTCAGGCAGACGAAAAACAGTAAGTTGGCGATTTTTGACATGCGTCGTCTGTGTGCCACTCGGGCGGACGGGATCTCGTCACTCGGCCGATGTGGCTTCCGTCGCTCGGCCGAGTGCACGTATGGAGCGTATCCGTTCTGGTCGGCCGAGCGGTGTCTCGCTGGTCGGCTGAGCGACTCCTTCACTCAGCCGAGTGGGACACCAAAAATACCCAAACAGCTTGTTTTGGCCTCCTCGTCGCTCCTGCGACGTTCTTTCTTCTTCCGCTCCTCTCCAACAGCAAAATACCCCTCGGGGAGGTCGTCGGTGACACTCTGGAGTAGACGTATCTCGAGATCACTCCAAATCGCTCCAAATCACCTGAAGTGCGACAAAAACAACAAATTGTGAAAAGCATCGCAATATCGTCGATATATCGTGAAAAACATGATTTGGGCGATCTAAATGGCATGCAAACATGCGGGAAAAAGGTGTAAAATAAGGAGTGATCAGCGAGCGCACTATTCTACAATCCTACGGGAAATGCGCCGTATCCACCATGGACTAGCTCCAACCCGGCCTACTCTCTGAACAACCGGAACCACCCTAACCTTAGTTACCGGGCACCATATCAGCAGCCGCCGCCTCAGCAGCAGCAACAACAGATATATCAGTCGGCTAGGCCTCAGCAGCAGCAGTTTCAGCAGTAGCAACCTCCACATCAATATCAGCAATATGATCCCAGAAATCAGCAACCAGTTCAACAGTAGCAGCAATATGGCCAACAGAGGGCCATCTCTCCGGTTGAGTCCCTTTTGACTCAATATATCGCCAACCAGGAGAAGATAAATTTGTAGCAGGAAATGGGACACCGGGCTCTCACAGACCAAGTAACCCAGCTGGGGTTACAAGTGGCGAACCTTTCAAGGTCGCAAAACTTATTGCAACCACAACCGGAGGTGAACCCGAGGGGAGCAAATCAGACCTTGGCACTCACGTACGAGCATGTGAACGTGTCTGCTATCGTCTTGAGGAGCGGAACACAAATCCCCACAAGAGTGCCCCCAAAGGAACCGGAAGCACCATTGGTCGTGGAGCGACCGATTGAAAAATTGAATGATGCCGGTGCTTTGTCGCCAAAGCCAACAACTCCGGAGGGAGATCCTGAAGAGGAGAAGAAAAAGGATGAGGAAGGGAACCTCAGAGTATTCAAGCATGTTGTGCCTTTTCCACAACGGTTAGCCCAAGCCAAGATAGACGAGAAGTATGGCAAATTCTTTGCCATGGTCAAGGATCTAAGCTTGCAAATCCCCTTCCTTAAAGCTATAGAGTCCATACCATCCTACGGAAAATTCCTCGAGGATTTGGTGACAAAGGGTTCTAGAAAGGAGAAGGTCGTTCTGACGGCAGAATGTAGTGCTCTTATCCAGCGAGGAAATCCTCCTAAGCTTAAAGACCCGGGGAGCTTCTCTATCCCTTGCGCGATCGGGGAGGTAAAGATACATCGTGCGCTCGTCGATCTTGGAGCGAGCGTCAGTTTGATGCCCTTGTCGCTGTATAAGAGGATAGGAATTGGCGACTTGGAGTCCACCGGAATGACCCTACAGCTTGCAGACTGTTCAGTAAAGTATCCGGTGGGGGTTGTAGATGACCTCCTTGTCAATGTTAGAGGGGTGCATGTGCCTGTGGACTTCGTTGTCATGGACATGCCTGAAGATGCACACACCCCCATCATTCTTGGACGGCCTTTCATGGCCACTGCTGGCGTTCTAATGGATGTGAAGAATGGGAAGCTTTCCCTAAACGTCGGCAGCGAAAAAGTCGAGTTTGACTTGGGGTTGTCAATGAAGCACCCCGATCCCCCGGATGATCCAAGATGCAATGTGCTGGAGTTAGAAACAGAGAGAGCTGTGGAGGAAAGCTCCTGGAAAATTCTTTCAAGAAATCCCCCCGATAGCTTGGGCAGTCGGCCTGAAAAAGAATGATGTTGCTGGGATAATGGATGTGGCACACACGATCCCTCCCGGATTCCCAAAGGCTCCTCCTACGAGGAGAAAAGGCAAAGAGCCCATGGGGCTCACCGAGGATGAGGTCTGGATCCTTAAACGAGTGGTGGTGGATGCCAATATGAGGGAGAAGCCCCCGACCCCGTCAACAAAGGGAGAGTCGTCGAACAAGTTTTCTTGTTGCCACCGACTACACCAAAAGCTACCAGCTCTGAAGCTGAAGCGATGCCAGACTTTGGGCATCACCCGTATCACCCACCTTGAACATCATCTGCGGGCGTCGAGCTAACGACGTTAAACAAAAGCACTTCATGGGAGGCAACCCATGCTCTAAACCTTTGTTTCCAATTTTCAGGACTATTTTTAACTTCATTTTATCTATTTTAATAAATAAATCCAGCAGCAAGAACTTCCGTTGAGGGACTTAGGCCATTTGTGCACTTTTGCAGAAAACAAGGCCCCAACCGATCGGTTGATAACTCAACCGATCGGTTGGGATGTATCAGCTGATGGCCGTATCAGTCACTCAACGAACCGATCGGGTGAAGATATGCGAGACCGGTTGGCAGACCGGGTGAACTGGGGCTGAAGTCTCGAGAAATTTTCAGATTTTGTCAACCGATCGGGTGATGAGAAGCATGACCGGTTGATTGACCGGGTGAACAACACCAACTCTCGGAAAAATTTGTGGAGCGGCCAACCGATCGGGTGAGTTATCAACCGATCGGTTCTCCTGTAGCGTCTCTTCAGCTGAAAATCTCGACCAATAAGTCAACCGATCGGGTGACAACTCACCCAAACGGTTCGACTTAAACCCTATAAAAAGCCCCCGCCCCGACCGTTCATTTTCTCGCCCGATCTCGACTCTCCTGCCTTTGTTTCGTCTCCCCCGCTCTCCTAACGGCCGGAAAACCATCTCCCACGACCTCCACTCCCCCTCTAGCCTCTCACTCCACCTACCCCTTCCATCTCTCCATCATTTTCTCTCCCCCCCCCCATTTCGCCTCCTCAAGCCCTAATTCCACGATCTCCCCCCGTTTTCGGATTTTCGCTGAAGAGAAGTGCCGCAGCTCCACACTCTGTCCGATTTCACGGTGTTGGGGTCAACTTCAAGCAAGGAACTCCAATCTCTGCTGGGTAACTTCGCTCCACTCCTCAAATTTTACTTTTTACCCTAGAATTTCTACTTGCTTGATTGTTTGTGTGTGCGTGCTTTTATCATATTCTACACTCATTTGCATCACACTCACGCACCCACTATAGCCCGGGAACGAGATAAGGGGAAGGGTATCCTGCGGGAGGAGGAACCATCTCGAAAGAGACGCAAACAAACACGTCCTCCTCCCAATACACCACGTGCACTATCACTAGCCCCTCCCCCACCTGTTATCCCCCCTGAGGACCCAATGATGGGCCCGCATGGGTATCAATTTAGGAACTAAGAGCATAAGGACTTCTACCTTAGGCTGGATGCTCGGGGGCATCTGTCGACCAAATTCACCCACGCCCAATCGCTTATCGATCTCGGTGTCTTCACCGAGGTCGAGACTCTTTTCGTGAACTTAGGTTGGTTAGCCTTCCTGAATGCCACCGCTGTGTCGTACCCATCCCTCACACTAGAATTTCTTTCCTCACTCGTTTGTGAGTCGGGATCGACCGTCATTTTTCGGGTGCGTAACAAAACCATCCGCACCAACCTGAACACGATCAATACTATATTTGGTTTCCCCATCCTTCGGGACGACGTTATCCGACACTACGGGTATCCACCCGAATTCGACGTCGATCAGTTTTGGTTCTGCCTCACCCTACTCTGTCGCTATCCCCGAGGTAAGGCCAAGGCCTCCTCAATCATCCATCCTATATTCCGTCTGGCCCATCGGATCATATCCTCCGCATTTTTCCCCAGGGATGAGTCAGGCACCGTGACCATCCCTGATCTTTTCATTCTATGGGCCATGACTTTCCCTTTCGTTCGAGACGATGATGGGATTAGCTTTAGGGCCCCTACTGTCCCTATCCATGCCGGTGACTGGCTTATTTACAAGCTCCTCGAGATTAGTCAGGCCGGCAATGGCAAGCTTTGTTGTGGGGGAATAATCACTATCATTGCTTCTTTTCCCCAATTTAATATCCCCATCCCACGAGGTCTTCCCACTGCCGCAGGACCCTCACGTCTAGATCTTGATGTCCTGCGGCATATTCATATGATTAAGCCGTGCCCTGATCGTCGTTTTGATTTCAACTACGGTCACCCCCCAGCCCCCTACACCATTCTCCCTAACCCAGCTCGCATGACTATAGCTTTAGTGGGAGATTGGACTTTTCCGCCCGATCATGAGTTCCTAGTGGGGTTGTGCATTCCTTTCTTTCCCCAGGACACACGCAAACCACCTTCCCCTGCCGCCCGCTTAGGCGAGCAGGATATCCCTACGTCCCGGGGAGACATCGGGGCTGGCCCTAGTCACACCACCCGTGCTCCTGGCCCTATCACTGCTGAGGATCTTTCAGAGGCCATCTCAGGCCTTGTGTCCAGTGCCAGCATGACCACTGCTGCCGGCACTACTTCCACATCACTTCCCACACCACTTCCGCTTCACGTCAGTCCACTTCTTTTGGTCACCGCCAGACCTCAGCTCGTCTTGGTCTCGAGGCCGAGATAGCTGCTCTCCGTGCTCTTGCCACGTCCTCTATCCCCTCGGACCCATCACCGTCCTCCTTTCTCACTCACCCACGTATCCTCGCTCTTGAGAGGAACGTGGCCACCATCCTCCGTCTCCTCACTCACACTTTCGGACCACCTCCACCTACCCCACACCCATCACCACCTCCTTCACCCCCTCGACGATCGTCTCCTCCACCATCTCCACCATCCCACCCATCCCCACCTCCTTCACCCCCACCTAGGCGATCATCTCCCCCTCCCACATCTATTCCCATCCCCGTATCCACTTCTCCTCTCACGGCCACTTCTGTCGCCCCCACACCACCACCTCCCTCCTCCACTGTCACTGCATATGTGCACCGTAAGAAATTGCAGGTGCGCTCCAGATCTATCCCACCGCCATCCACTACCGTCACCATCACGTCTTCTCTCCCCATTTCTATCCCTTCTACCACCGCCTTGATCGTCGTACTTCCACCACCACCTACCTCCACCGACACTCCACCCAGCATTCACACCCACACTGCACCTATTCCTCCACCTCTTTCCCCACTTCTCCGCACACCCACCGCCTCCCCCGACCACCCATCCACACCCTCTTCCGAGGAGGGCGAGGACTCCCCATCTCCTGCTTTTTGATTTTATTTTGTTTTCTGACCTCCCCCTTGCATATCTCTGCATTTTCACGATCATATCATCTTGCTAGCATTGTCATGTCTAGCTTGGGGGAAGTCATTTTTTTTTCTGTGTGTCGTCATGTGCTGTTTTCTGTGTGTGCTTGTTTTATCTATTGAGTCGTGCCATTTTCTGTCTTCTTTTTTTTTATTTTTATGTCGTGTGGTGTGATTTTTCTTTATTTTCAGTTCCGTTTGTGTGTTTTTCTTGTTTTTCATGCCTTTTTGTGTCGGTGCGTATCCCCCACCCATTTTCTTTGCCCTCCCGTATTCACTCTTATTGCATTGAGGGCAATGCAAACTTCAGCTTGGGGGAGTCACACTTTGTGCGTCATTTGAGTCTTTCTTTTTCGTTTTTGAGTCATTTTCATCGTGTTTTTATTTTTCTTTTCTTCTTTTTTTTTCATCTCATTCTCCTAGAAATGAACCCTATGATGAATTGCCACAAAATCACACACACCTAGCATGGCATCGATAATCACATTCACTAAGCCTAGGGTATCGAGTCCTCTTGCATTTCATGCATCGTGGGTCCACTTAGCTATTTTGTGAGTCGTGTGTCGTGCCTAGCTGTTTGGTGTGCTTCTACTTTATGATTTTATTTTATATACCTATCCAGGAATGACCCCTAGATTATCATGCTTCGATTTGAATATGCGGTATTCGCTTCTACTGTCAGCTTTTATATGCATGTTATATGTTTATATCGTATGCTTCAATTCGCATGTGTCGGGATTCCACAGTTAGGACTAGGATAACCCATTTAGCCTACGCTCTGATTAGTGAAATATCTCACTTGCCCAAGTGTCTAGAATCCGATTTCTTTTTTGTTTTACTTGGTGCAAATCCTCTTGTCGTGTACCGTTCTCCCACTTGGGAGAGTACACATGTGTATAGCCAAAAATCCAAAAAAAATTCAAAAAAAGAGAGAAAAACCCAAAAAGAAAAGAAAAGAGAAAATTGTATAGCCAAAAAGCCAAAAAAATACATATATCCAAAACAAACAAATATATATATATATATATATATATATATATATATATATATATATATATATATGAGTGTGAATATTTTCCTACTTACCGAGAATAAAGGGAAGGCGAGAATTTGCACCGAGTGTTCTACTCCACATCATCTCAACCCCCATCGCTTTCGAAAACACTTGGAATATGGAATTTCTAGCTGTTATCTAGGTGATAGTGTGGTGATGTCCAAGCCCCTAGCAGTGGAGTCCATGACGCATGATGCATTTCTATTCTCATACTCTTCTCTTGCATGCTTGAGCCATATATTCACCGCTATTTCTAAATCGAATCGATATTTGGGTCATTACTTGGATTTGTGTATATGGAGCTTATTGCACAATGTAGATAGTGACACCACTTGCTAGCACATGACCACACTCACTCGCACTTCACGGCGTGGGCCCACGACACTTGTCTAGACTCGTATTCCTCGGTTTAGTGGTGTGATTTGGCGTTTGTTAGCTTGGTGTGTGTTTTTGATTTTGCTGGCTCTGACGGGTGATTTAGGATTTTTTGTTTTCTCCTTTCCTCTCTTCCTCTCTATTTTCTCCCTCCGAGCTCCTACTCTCACTCGTCTTCCTTGAGGATGAGGAAGGGTTCAGCTTGGGAGATTTTGACGAGCGTTTATATTTCATATATTCACGCACGGCTTCTTTTGTGTTTTTCTGCTATTTTCCACCGTCTTGCATTCGTTTTCTCGTGTTTTCTTGTTTTCTTTCACTTTTCCGTGTTTTTTGTGTTTTACAGGAGTTTACCGGTGTAGGGGACATATAACGATGATATCATGAGTCCCCGGAGCAATGGGAGGAGTCACGCGTGATCCAGGGGGTCAAACGACAAAGATAGCATCTTTCAACCCCTCACCCGACCGGTTGGTCACTTCCAACCGATTGGGTGATGCACGCGTGCACCACCCGGACACAAGCTGGAGCGGGCAGAAAGTCAACCAGTCGGTTCAGAGACCGGTTCAGATATCCCAACTCTCTGGAATTTGATGCAGAATGCCAACCGATCGGGTGACCTTCACTCGATCGGTTCATCTGTAGCCAGTTCTCCGAAGCCAAGACACGGAGAGCTCAACCGACCGGTTCACCCGACGGCACGAAGATCCAACCGATCAGCTTCAACCCTCAACCGACCGTGCCATATGACAGGGTGAAGTCCCTTGCTGAGCTGCCGAAGAACGAAGCTGGTCACCCGATCAGTTGACTTTCCAACCGATCTGGTGATATCGTATTATATATATAGGACCCCTAGGTTTTCCAGAAATGGGAGTTGTTATTTTTTGCTGTTTTTTCTCTCTCTTAACGGCTGTAATTTTTCAGATATTTGTAAGTTTTCCGATCTTTACCAAACTTTAATATAGTGTTATTAGCATCGCTCTTACTGCTTTTCAATCGCTTGATCATATTTTTAACGGTCGATTTTGATTTAGATCGCTTTTTAGTAAATATGTGTGAGTAGTTCCCAAATCTGGGATTTTGGTGGAAACCCCTTCGTGGGTCCTCCCCGATGCGTCCATAGGACTAGGAAATCGATGGGGATTAGGAATCTACCGGTTACGCAGGGTGTTTTATTGTCATCGGTGGGAAAAAGACTGCCTTTGACCGTTGGGCCAAGGGGGAATAAACTTGGCGGTTGACTCCCTAGCCGTAGCTGACGCCCTTAGCGTAGACGTCGAATCCTAGCGCGCGGGAGCGGCAGGACGAGACGTTGGGAGTCATCGTTGCGAGCTTAGTGCTCCCGGAGTCGGTCAGTGTTAATGGACATGGGAATGCCCACTGACCGAACCCGGGAAGTCCGGCGTATCATCTTGGGCACCGACCGGAATATCGGGCCCATGGAACGCTGGTACCACTCTTAGAGGCAAGGTCTCACCATTAGACCCTAATTCCGATCGCTATCCTACCCGTAGGCCGTATCGGTGAGAATCACACGATAGGGTGGAAACCGAAGTCCCGGGTTTTCCCTTTATATTGTTTACCCATCGCATTCCTTTTTCTGTGACAACGCATCATCTGATTTGGGCTAGCTCGCCCATGGGGTGAATCCGATCCTTCTTGACACAAGCACAACCACGCCTCCCTGAGTTCGACCCCCAAGCCACACTACAACACCGTGCGCTTGCGGTTATAAATATTTAAATCTCACGCCCCAATCATATATTGCACACATCTGACGCGTGCAAACGCGGGGGACGTCAAATATCGTAGGAAACTATGGGATTTGGATGCGAAAATAGCATGAAATGCATTGGCATGATGCTATGAAAAGATGTAAAATATGGACACATCAAAATCCCCCAAGCTTACCTCTTACTCGTCCTCGAGGAAGACGAATACTAGGTACGCCGGGAGAAAAACAAAAGGAAATAAAAAATAAAATAAAAGCGAGATGGATGGAGGGTGCTAAGATTGTTCAATCAGATCTCAAGCCTCAGCAGTATGTCACGATGCTTCGAATGGTAAAAACGCATGCTAATGGTAGTTTCAGGTTTTACTAATAATATGTCTAGCATGTGATAGAGACAAAAATAGGGATCTTCTAAAATAATGCCATCAACGCATATTAATCTCATGCAATCTATAGAGTCTAGTATAAAAAGAGTTGGCAATGCACTTTTCAATCAATAGATACAAATGGAGTATATAGAAATCACATCAGCATGCAATAAAGAATGGAAAGGAGTCATGCTATTCAAATATCCAATTCGAATCGTGAAAAATCTCCAAACTAAAGTATTTCATAAAGTTCAAGCATTATCTAATCCCCCTCTGTGCACCATCTCCACTCTAATGTCATACTCACTCATATGATCAATTGGTTCACCCCCCAAGCTTAGCTCGAGGCGTCGCATCTAGGAATATGATATGAAAGTTTTTTTTGTACTTCCCAAGTAGTTGTGATAGCTTCTAATAAAGGAATATGAAACAACTTTATTTCTTTCTTTTCTTTCTTTTTCTTTTCTTTCACATTTTTTTCTTTTTTTCTTTTTTTCGTTTTATTTAGAAGCTATATTTTTTCTTTCTGGGATTTTTGGGAAATGAGATGCGGTAGGGGTAGCTGTGGGGGTGAAACCAACTGATATGTAGAGAATCATAAAGATATGCTGAGAAGAAAAATAATAGATCACTCGGTTCAACTCATCAGAGGTGCACAACGATTCAATGAGATAATACTCTAACTAAACTCATAACTAGCAGGGATATTTTCATTCATCTAGATGAATATGAAAAGCACACAGTAATAAACACAATAACATCAAGAATGCAAACAGAAGTAAAGGAGATAGCAAGCAGATGCTCCAAATGTTCTAATGATGTGTGAACCTAGGTGTATTATCTATCATAGCCATATTAGACATTATTTTATGCATGTGATTTCCAATTCATAACAGGCATTAATTTAGATAGATCAGCAAAAGAATATGCACACATATAGAAAGTAAAACTGAAACTACCCTAGATAGCATGTCATCAAATAATAAGCACCGTGAAAAGCTACTGAGGGCAACGAGAAGTATCATCATGCAGAACAATCTCAGCAAATAGAGAAAAGGGTGGAGAAAATAAAAGAATGAAAAATAGGCATGCATGCATGGAAAAAAGAAAGACGTGATGCTGAATGAGAAAAAATATAAAAAGGTGGAAAATGAGTGGAAAAGTAAACTAAAAAGCTAAAAAAAGAAGAAAAATAATATGGAAAATAAAAATAAAGCGATAGCGCTCATCCCCCAAGCTAAACCCAGCCGTGTCCTCACGGCTGAGAAAACGCTAGTGTGCGGGAGATGATGCTAGATAGGGTGGGTGGGTGGGATGATAGAAAAAGAATGAAAAATAAACCTGTATAAGAAGAAAATAAGACATGGTATGATGCAATGCAGAAAAGATGATGTGTATGCAAGAAATGATCATGGTGGGTCCTCTCCCAAGCTATGTAAGACCAGGGCCCCAAACAGACAGATGTGCACAGTATCATATGAGGGAGACAAAAAGTGGGTTTGGACAGAATCAAGCAGGGGTACCACCCTCTGGAGGTGGTGATGGGTCCCGCTGCTGTAGACTAGAAGATGTGGGTGGTGGTTGTGGTCGACAGGTGGGTTAGTTCGCCAATGCCTAACTAGGCTGCGGAGGCATGGAAGGTCATGTTCAACAATCTGTCTAGTAATGCCGCCTCCCTGACCTATGAGTAGGAGCATGGCAATGAACTGATCGCCCTGGTCAGCGTCACGGAAGGTAACGTCATATGATGCGTCACCAATATGTAGACGCTCAGGAGGGGTTGGGGCGTTGTTTGGCAGAGGTGAAGTGGTGGATGATTCACCAACAATATGGTCCTAAGTGGGTGAGCATGTACGACGCGTGCGTCGAGTGGGCCTAGGGTTTGGTGTGCCGGTGTCGGTGTTTATGGCTCTTGCACAGCGTGGCAGCATCTTACAAGCAGTATAAAAGCGTGTGGCAGTATGTAAAGTATACAGGGGAAAGACTGTACCGACACGAACGATGCGGTGATGTGATCGGTCACGTGACTGTTGCTGATGTTGAGTATTGATTCCCCGGATTTGGTTTTGATGATGAACAAACATAAATATCGTGAACTAACTCTTTGTGAGCGCAGTTATAGAGATCGTCGCTAAAAGTCTACGTACATCAAAAGCGACGTCTCAAGACTTCTCAAAACGCGTGATCGTGTGCCTGAAGCTTCGTTGAAGCTCAAGGAGCAGTATTGAAGTCAAGAGTTTCGGATTGAAGCTTTGAAGACGGTTCGTCAAGTTTATTTTATAGTCTTCTAGCTTCATTTCGTATAGAATGTTAAGCCTTGAGTAGGTCTTACATTATTAGAGCTAGGATTATCATAGAAGCCCATAGAAACTTTTCCGAAGCCTTACGCTTCATTCCGTGGATTCTAGTGTATCTTAGTTGGTTCAAGAAGAAGAACCAACCGACTAGATGGCAATCTAGTCGATTGGCAATCCTTCATGAACCGACTAGATATCCTACTCCAATTCAGCTCATTCACTGTTGACCAATTCGTCGGTCCAAGAAGGTTCACCGACCGACTAGTTGTCAAACTAGTCGGTTAGTAATCCTTCTTCGACCGACTAGTTATGTCTTTCATTTCACAGCCTGAGCTACTGTTTATCGTTAGTCGGTCAAAGAACAATCATCGACCGACTAGTTGAGAAACTAATCGGTTGAGATTTGTTCTTAGACCGACTAGTTCTCCTTGTTGACAGCCTATTTGATTTCATCTCTTAGTCGGTCAAAGAACACTCACCGACCGACTAGTTGTGAAACTAGTCGGTTGGCAAGTCTTCTTAGACCGACTAGTTCTATATTCCCTGAACTATCTTTATTGGATGTGAAGCTGTTAGTCGGTCCATGTTGAATCACCGACCTACTAGTTGTGAATCTAGTCGGTCAGTGATCCTTTTTAGACCGATTAAGCTGCTTCAGAATAGAGCCGTTGGAGCATTAATTGCTATGAATTTTGCTCTCTCTTTCCTCTAACCTATATATACTTGGTGAGGTTCTTTCCTAGTATTCAAGGCTAATATTCTAGAGGTTTAGAGAAATCAAAGAGGAGCCATTCAACTCTATTCCAAAGCTCTCTCTTCTCACAAGAATCTCTCCCTCAACTTCTTGAGCCCTAATTCCTCAAGAGAGATTCTCTCCATTGTGAGCCTCTCAAGCTAAGAGCTTGATTCAAAGTCACTAATCTCTCCCTTGCCACCTATTGCTGGTTATCTTGGTGGAGCTAGGGTTTGGTGTCATCTTCTTCCTCAAAATCCTTCTTGCCCTAATATTGGTAAGTTTACTCAAGGCATAGGATTTTGTTGGTAAGTATTTCATTGTTTCATTTACTTTACTTTTGCAAGTTGTTCTCTCGGTTTGTGAGAGAAGGGTGTGATCCCGGGTTGTGGGAGTCACATGTCATTTGTGTATGATTTGGTCTTGTAGAGGTTTTTCTACAAGAATTTCATATTGCAAAACTTGGGTTAGTGGTTTCTAACTCAAGTATCCGGAGGGGATCTGGGTGGTTGGGACGTAGGATCACCGGGAACAAGTCGGGGAGACTTGGGTGGATCCGAACCCGTTACATCGCTTTGTTTACGTTGTTTAGTTATTGTTGTTTGTAGTTATTCCGCATTGTTGTCTGTGTTTGCATAATAATTAGGAATAAAACTCTTGATTATTTTAAAGTACTATTCACCCCCATCTAGTACTTGTGCAGTAGCTACTCAGGGCATTACATTTGGTATCAGAGCCAAGTTCATAGCTATGACAAACAACGACTACATCGTCTTCAAGAATCGTGAAGGAGCTTCTTCGGTGATGGAAGGACACTCCTTAACTAGGCCTCCCTTCTTCAACGGTACCAATTATGGGTACTGGAAATTCCGGATGGAAACGTTCCTCCGGAGCACTTCACTATGGAGAGCCACGTTGACGGAGTATGTCGAGCCCATCGAACCAGACTTTGCCAAGTGGACTACCGCAGAGGTCTCCGCGGAGGTGAACAATGCCAAGGCAATGAATGCCTTGCAATGTGCGTTGGAGCCCGAGGACTTCAACAAGATATGCATATGTAAGAGTGCATATCAAATTTGGAACCAACTCCTCATCTTGCACGAAGGAACGAGTACGGTAAAAGACTCTAAACTCGTTGTTGCTAACAAAGAGTTCGAATTATTTCACATGGAACAGGGTGAAAGTATGAAGGAGTACTATGCTCGCTTCGTGGACATATCCAACGAATTGGAAGCTATTGGGAAGAACTATACCCAAAAGGAGAAATTCGCGAAGATTATTGACGGACTTCCTTCGTGTTGGGAAAAGCGTACCTTCGCCATCGAGGAAGGTAACGATATGAATAAGTATACTGTCGTACAACTAATGGGTACCTTGTTGTCTTAGGAGGTACGCAAGGACAGTAAGATCAAGATGCAGGAAAAGATGAAGTCATACTTGGAGCAAGACGTGCCAAAGAAAAAGACGATTGCATTCAAGGCCGCTCCATCTACATCTACCGATGATGAAGAATCGGAAGACGAGTTGGACATAGAAGCTTTGGCCGAGTTGGAAAAGAAGTTCAACCGATTCTTCCAAAAAGGTAAGTTTAGGAATAAATCTAAATTTAGTTCGACTAATGCCTCCGCTCCTGTGTGTTATAAATGCAACAAGCCAGGACACATCAAGCCGGATTGTCCTCTCAACAAACACAAGGAGAAGTGGAAGGCCCCCAAGTACGACAAGTCAAGAAAGTACAAGAAAGGGTACAAGAAAGGACTTGTCGGTTCATTCACCGACTCCGAAGAGGACTCCTCAAGTGGAGAGCCGGATGATGAACAAGTGGAGAAAGCAAACATGTGCTTCATGGTGAGAGAGGACCATGATCAAGAGACCTCTTCCGATGAAAGCGAGGATGAAGGCAATGAGGTAACTATGGATGAACTTAGATTAGCCAACGAACAACTTTGGTCTAAGTTTTCAAAATTGGCTAGTAGATATATTAAGATTAAAGTTGAGCTAACTAGTCTCCAAACCTCGCCTAAGCCTATCATCATCAACAACGACACCGTTGTTGAAGGTTTGAGAAATGAGATTGTAAATCTCAAAGCTCAACTTGAGCATGTTCATATTGAGAATTCAGATGAACACAAGATAGCGGATTGGATTTCTCGAAACTCAACTTTGAGTATTGAGAATGAAAATCTCAAGTCTCGTGTTTATGTACTCACATCGCAAGTGTCCACCATGGATGCTTCTATGCATTCTCTCACCGAGAAGTATGAGTACACATTAGGCCGAATTAATAAATTCAATAAAGGTAAGGGCCATTTGGATAATATCCTAAATGACTTACTTCCGGCCAATCATCACATTGGCTTGGGGTGTAAGATGGGAGACTCATCCAAATCGGCCACGACCTTTGTTAGGCCATATTTCGAAGCCTCAACTAGTTGGAGTAAACACCCCGTGGGTAGTTCATCTACCAATGGTGCTTCCATTAGGTACACACCCCCGTTTGGAAAGAAACCCACTTTGGGTGGACCTCCAAAGAAGGGTCATGCATTTATGTACACCAATACCATGCCACGTAGGAACACATCTCCTACTCCATATGTTCGCATGTATGATGATTTTTATGCTCCACATCCACGAGCACGTGCACACCATGTGAGACACACTCATGCACGTGTTCCTCCACATGCATATGTTCATCCACATTATCATATGAACAATTATCATCATGCACCATTTCATCATGTGCCATATGCTTATCCACGACATGCATCACGTAGAAATCAACAACGAATGCATGCTCCCAATAGGAATAGGGCTCTCAAGAAATTCACTATTTGGGGCCCGAAGGACACAAGCATGCATGAAAAACAAGCTTATATAAATTCGTATTTCATGAATGTCGTGCATAATGATGATTACATTGGGAAGTCTAAGTCCAATTGGACTTGGCTTCCAAAGGTCTAATCTTTTAGGACCCAATGACCTTGGGTACCATGAAATGATATTTCTATCTTTAGGTACTCAAGAAAAAGAAACAGAGCAACGAATCAAAATTTTGCTCCAAGAATATTTGGTTGCCAACTTATGTTTTCTAGGTTCAAACCCGTGGGAAACCAACCCTACTAACTCCTTGGTTTTGCAAAGTTCTTCATTCAAATGGAGTTGATGGTGCTTTAGTGATGCACCAAAGTAGGGGGAGCTTAATGTTGTAAGTATATTCTTACATTTGGTTTCCATATGTGTTGAATGCATGTAGATGTCTTTTTGTATTTTAGACTATCTCAAGCATATCTTCATGCTAGTTTTGAGCTTGTGTTATAATTCTTATCTTTCTTATGCTCATGGCATTCCATGCTTATTATTGACTCATTTAGTGAGTATCTCTTTTGGAATGCATGCTAGTACTAGAATTGTGTATGCCATAAGTTCTATGAAGTTACTATCTCTATTTTGGCATAACAAATTTTGTATGATGTGTATATCATGTTGCTTTTCGTTTCTTGTGCACATTGTATTTATGTCTCTGATATTAATTTCGTCGCTTGACGCTTTTATGGATTTAATAGATTTGGTTGTATGAAAACTTAGAATTGTTTTCCATGCTCTTAATTCATTATAATGTTGATATTGGAGAGTATGTTCCATAACTCAATTCGTGAAATTGATTTGAGTTTTTGATGATTTCAATTTTCGACTATGGTCTCGTTGGCACGCTTTGATTTTCTTCGGTATTTTACATTTGGTATTTAACATTGGTGTCATTTGGACCGTGGTCGTATTCTTAGACTCTCGTGCTTTTATTTCTGGCCATTGTCGTTGATCTCCTCCCGCTCTTTTTGCTAATGCCAAAGGGGGAGAGAATTAATAATGACAATAAAGAAATGATAATTTAAAGCATTTTACTGTGAATCTAATTGGATATGTTAGATTCAGGGGGAGTTAAGATATAAAATTGAATTTTGATCCTAAATTGCAATACTTGAGTTCACATTTTATATCTTCCTCGTCTGCTTGATGCGTATGATTATAATTTATCACGATACTAACGTGTCATCAATGCAGGGGGAGTAAGTAAATTTCATTTGAATCATTATTATTGATTATTATTTATGTTGGTTTGTCATCACCAAAAAGGGGGAGAATGTTGAATATTGATTCCCCAGATTTGGTTTTGATGATGAACAAATATAAATATCGTGAACTAACTCTTTGTGAGCGCAGTTATGGAGATCGTCGCCAAAAGTCTACGTACATCAAAAGCGACGTCTCAAGACTTCTCAAAGCGCGTGATCGTATGCCTAAAGCTTCGTTGAAGTTCAAGGAGCAGTATTGAAGTCAAGAGTTTCGGATTGAAGCTTTGAAGATGGTTCGTCAAGTTTATTTTATAGTTTTCTAGCTTCATTTCGTATAGAATGTTAAGCCTTGAGTAGGTCTTACATTATTAGAGCTAGGATTATTATAGAAGCCCATAGAAACTTTCCCGAAGCCTTACGCTTCGTTCCGCGGCTTCTAGTGCATCTTAGTTTGTTCAAGAAGAAGAACCAACCGACTAGATGGCAATCTAGTCGGTCAGAAATCCTTCATGAACCGACTAGATATCCTACTCCAATTCAGCTCATTCACTGTTGACCAATTCGTCGGTCCAAGAAGGTTCACCGACCGACTAGTTGTCAAACTAGTCGGTTAGGAATCCTTCTTCGACCGACTAGTTATGTCTTTCATTTCACAGCCTGAGCTATTGTTTATCGTTAGTCGGTCAAAGAACAATCATCGACCGACTAGTTGAGAAACTAATCGGTTGAGATTTGTTCTTAGACCGACTAGTTCTCCTTGTTGACAGCCTATTTGATTTCATCTCTTAGTCGGTCAAAGAACACTCACCGACCGACTAGTTGTGAAACTAGTCGGTTGGCAAGTCTTCTTAGACCGACTAGTTCTATATTCCCTGAACTATCTTTATTGGCTGTGAAGCTGTTAGTCGGTCCATGTTGAATCACCGACCGACTAGTTGTGAATCTAGTCGGACAGTGATCCTTCTTAGACCGATTAAGCTGCTTCAGAATAGAGCCGTTGGAGCATTAATTGCTACGAATTTTGCTCTCTCTTTCCTCTAACCTATATATACTTGGAGAGGTTCTTTCCTAGTATTCAAGGCTAATATTCTAGAGGTTTAGAGAAATCAAAGAGGAGCCATTCAACTCTATTCCAAAGCTCTCTCTTCTCACAAGAATCTCTCCCTCAACTTCTTGAGCCCTAATTCCTCAAGAGAGATTCTCTCCATTTTAAGCCTCTCAAGCTAAGAGCTTGATTCAAAGTCACCAATCTCTCCCTTGCCACCTATTGCTGGTTATCTTGGTGGAGCTAGGGTTTGGTGTCATCTTCTTCCTCAAAATCCTTCTTGCCCTAATATTGGTAAGTTTACTCAAGGCATAGGATTTTGTTGGTAAGTATTTCATTGTTTCATTTACTTTGCTTTTGCAAGTTGTTCTCTCGGTTTGTGAGAGAAAGGTGTGATCCCGGGTTGTGGGAATCACATGTCATTTGTGTATGATTTGGTCTTGTAGAGGTTTTTCTACAAGAATTTCATATTGCAAAACTTGGGTTAGTGGTTTCTAACTCAAGTATCCGGAGGGGATCCGGGTGGTTGGGACGTAGGATCACCGGGAACAAGTCAGGGAGACTTGGATGGATCCGAACCCGTTACATCGCTTTGTTTGCGTTGTTTTGTTATTTTTGTTTGTAGTTATTCCACATTGTTTTTTGTGTTTGCACAATAATTAGGAATAATACTCTTGATTATTTTAAAGTACTATTCACCCCCGCTCTAGTACTTGTGCAGTAGCTACTCAGGGCATTACAGCTGATTGGGAGTATCCCCCAAGGTGCTCCTAGAATCGCCTGTCTATGTAGACGACAAGTACATGAAATAATAGAGTAATGTCAGGCGAGAAGAACTAATGTGCATAGATCGACCGAGCGGGAGTCTAGCTCAGTTGAGGCTTAGAGGGTATGGGGGTTTGGGAAAGGCGCAGGGGGGAGCTTGAGGAGGAGGAGAGAGAGATGGATATTTGAGTGGAAGAGGGCGGGAAGAAGGTTAACCGGCAGCTGCGGGTGACTCGGGAGGAGGTGGTGGTGGCTCGGGAGATGATTAGGGTAGGGTCGCTTAGGGTAAGGGTTAAAGGATGGTTTAGGTAAGTAAATAGCTCGAACCCGGCGTAAAACGAGACCCGTAATTAACCCCAGCCAACTCAGTCCGAGCAATCTGATTGCTCGGTCAAGCTAGCTATTTAGAAAAAACAAAGAATAATTCAAATACTCCATTCATCCTGCTTGGCCGAGCAGACGATTACTCGGTCGAGCAAGCGACTGCTTGGACCGTGTAGATAGAATGACGTTTTCGAGCTCTTTTCTTCTACCTGCGCTACTCGACCGAGCAGATCATTGCTCGATCGAGCAGGCGACCGCTCGGACCGTGCAAAGACCGACGGGCCGTGTAGACAGAACATCGATTCTTCCAAGTTTTCGCGAGCCTGCGCTGCTTGACCGAGTAGGCGGCTGCTCGGTCAAGTCGGTATCTGCTCGGACCGAGCAAATGCTGCTCAGGCCGTGTAGACAGAGTGACATTTTTGAGCTCTTTCCTTGTGTCTGTGCTGCTCGACCGAGCAGAGTGGCTGCTCGGTCAAGCAACCTGCATCCTCTTTTGACTCCTCTCCTTTGGTTTGTTCTTCAAATCTGCTGCTCTCCTCCAGCGTTCTTCCCTTTAAAATATCAATTTTCGCACCCCATTGCGTTCCATCTGTAAAAAGTAAGACGCTTTTATTTGGTTTCCCGGATTAGATAAAATAAAACGAAAATAGAGAGGTATGTAAAAAGTCGGGTGCCTCCCGATAAGCGCTCATTTTGAGTCATGAGCTCGACTCCCTCAAGTTCTTCAACAAATAGTGGGGGATTCCTCGAGGAGATATGTCTCCTCTTGCCCAATTAGTTCTCCTACTCTGTACGGTTTAATCCTCTGGCCGTTTACCTTAAAATTGCCGTTTTCCCTTCGAGCTCAACGGCACCCCCCGGAGATAAACTTACTATATTATAAGGGCCGAACCACATTGACTTTAATTTCCCGAGGAAGAGGCATAATCTTGAATTGTAGAGGAGTACCTGGTCACCGACATCATGGCGAACCACTGTGATGTTCTTGTCATGATAAGCCTTGGTTCTCTCCTTATATATCTTTGCATTCTTATATGCGTGTCGCCGAATTTCGTCAAGCTCGTTGTTGTGCAAGGCTCATCTCGTGGCGGCACTCTGGTAGTCAAAGTTCATTTTCTTTACTGCTTAATATGCTCTGTGTTCAAATTCTACCGGGAGGTGGCAAGCTTTTCCATACACTAATCTGTAGGGGGTTGTTCCGATGGGAGTTTTAAAGGCAGTGCGGTATGCCCAAAGGGTGTCGTCCAACTTGTGTGACTAATCCTTCCTCAAGGCGCTAACTGTCTTCTCCAGGATGCATTTGATTTCCCTGATGGACACCTTCACTTGACCACTAGTTTGAGGGTATAAGCAAGAGCGACCTTGTGATGAACTCCATAATTTTAGCATCGTCTCGAACTTCTTGTCGATGAAATGGCTTCCTCCATCACTTATGATTGTCCTGGGGACTCCAAAACGAGGAAAGATGGTATTCTTGAAGAATTTGGCTACTACCCTCGCGTCGTTTTTCGGAGTGGCCATGGCCTACACCCACTTCGAGACGTATCAACGGCGACCAAGATGTACTTATTGTCATTACTCGATGGAAAGGGCCCCATGAAGTCAATGCCCCTACAATCAAATAGCTCTATCTGCAAGATGCCCTGAAGGGGTGCTTCATTCTTCTTCGTGATGTTTCATGTCCTTTGGCATCTATCGCATTTTCTGATGTATTCATTCGCATCTCTAAATATAGTGGGCCAGTAGAAACCACTTTGGAGGATTTTCGCCATGGTTTTGGTGATCGCTGCATGTCCCCCGAATGGTTGATCATGGCAATACGATAGGATGTAGGTCGCCTCTTCCTTTGGGATACATCGTCTGACGATCCCATCAGCGCATGTTCTGAACAGGTACGGGTCATCCCAGAAATAGCTCTTGGCGTTATGTAGAAATTTCCTCCTCGAGTAAGTCACCAACCCTTACGGGACTATGTTGCTTACCAGGCAGTTCACTATATTCGCATACCAAGGGGCTTCGGAGGAGTTTGCTGCAAATAACTGTTCACCGGTGAAAGAATCATCAATTGGCAGGCTGTCATCCCCGTGCTTTTGAATTAGCTGCGACAGGTGGTCTGCTACTACATTCTCCGTTCCTTTCTTGTCTTTGATCTCAATATCAAATTCTTGGAGAAGGAGGATCCACCGTATCAAACACGGTTTGGCATCCTTCTTGCTCAATAGGTATTTCAGTGCCGCGTGGTCCGTGTGGATAATCACTTTAGACCCCAAAATGTATGATCTGAACTTCTCGATGGAGTAGACCACGACTAGCAGCTCCTTCTCCGTAGTGGTGTAGTTCTTTTGAGCACCATCCAGAGTCTTGCTAGCGTAATATATAGCATGAAGCTTTCCTTCTTTCCTTTGGCCAAGAACGACCCCCACTGCTTGGTCACTGGCATCACACATCAGCTCAAATAATAGATTCTAATCTGGCGGCTGTATAATCGGGGCTGAGCTGAGAGCTTCCTTTAACCTGTTAAAGGCTAGCAGGCAAGCGTCGGTAAACACAAAAGTAGCGTCCTTGGTGATTGAACCGGAAAACACGCAAAGGCACGCCTTCCACTCCCAAGCGTAGGAGCGTCAATGCAATATATTTATAAATAACCGGTGAGTACTGGGTCGAATCACATGGACAAGTCGTTCTACACACACAAAATAGATCGATAAAGAGAGATAATAGCGTGTTACAACTACCTCGCTACGAGAATGGAAGAAGGAAAAATGTTTGGTGAAACTACAATTCTAGCCTATGCACTAAGGGTGGAGAGCCGAATCGGCAAGCACTGAGGAAGACTCATGTGGTGTGCATGTGAATGATGCTGTGGGCGCAAGACATCGTCCCAAATATAACTCAATTGATTATCCGGCTAAGGAAGCTCAATCGAAAAATGAGGCATTTCATCGAATAAGTGGGGTGCAATAAGTAATGAATGAAACCCATGCGAGTAATAGACAATGAGCACATTAGAGAGGGTCTGCTAAGATGAGCCTCTCCTTGGATTTCCCCTTAGGGTTCCAATAAACAAACTAACTCAAGTTTCATCCACCAATTTAGAAGATAATCACATGCTAGAGATGAAATTCACAACCCAACAACAACAATCACACAACACAACCACACAAGCAAGATTTAGAGAATCATGATGAAAAAGAAGAAGTCTTTACTCAAAACTATCATCCAAATTACAACACAAAAACCTAAATCAAATACACAAGAGATTAGAGAAATTTCACTCAAGTGTCACTCCAAGATGAAATCTTCCTCTCCCAAATGATCCTCCAAGCTCCTCCAGCCTCTCATCCTCCAAGCCATATCCCTAGCCTCTTGGGGAAGAAGAGATGCAAAAAAACCCAAAAAAACAGAACTCCCCTTCGAAATGAACCTTCAAGCCACAATTATCCCCAAAAAAACGCAAACGGGCCCCTTTTAGTCTCTCGGTTCGGGCACACCCCCGCGCCCGATCCGCAGACGCCTGAGGCACTCGCTTTCAGGGGGGCACACGCGGGCCGCGTGCCCCCCGCTGCTCCTTTTTGCGGGGCGGGCCGGCCGCTGGGCCGACCCGCTTTCGGTTTTTTTTTAAATTTATTATTTTATTTTAATTAGTGTGGCCCGCCCATTGAGCAAGCCGCAGGCCTGCGGGCTGATTTGTATTTTTTTTATTTTTCTTTTTTCTAATTCCAGAATAGCCTCTAATGCTTCTCTTGCTCCAATAATTCCCAAAAAATACCCAGAAATCCCAGAAAAATCCCAGAAAATTCTGAAAAATCTCCAAGACTCATAGGAGTACCTGAAAAATAGGAGAAGGAGAAATCAGTCCATATGATGAAGAAATGAATATAATGACTATTAAACACAATATTGACTTCCAATAATAATATAAAATAATACATTGCTCAAATAATTCTCAAAAATTGACAATATGATCACAATAATACCGGGAGCATATGAAAAAAATCAGGAAGCCAATAAAGACGATAAAATCCATATTTTGTGCCAAGAATGAGAGTAAGCCCTAAAATAAAACATAAAGTGAAAATTCACTCAAAAGAGCAAGATTAAGTATAATTCTTAGCAAAAAGGGGGGTAGTTAGGGGGTATAAATATACACTTTTCACTCCGAATCACACCCCAACTAGCTTTTTGCTAGTCACTAGCAAAATATGTGATAAATTTGGATTAAAGTGAAAACATGCACCAACTCAATATATCCTTGTAGCATACACAAAATGGCATTTCCAATTGATTCCAAAGCTAATATACACAATGTATGAAAATAAACAACAAATAACACTCCCCTCAATCCAATTCCAAGAAAAGTAAGGAAATAAGCGCCGTAACACATTCTTTAGGATATATCACAAATGGCAAAGTTTCTAACTTTCATGGAAATGGCCAAAACAAAAGAAATTTCTCTAAGTTGTAGGAGATGAGATTGCATCACTCATGTTGCTTATTCTTTCATTCATTCATTCATTTTTCTTTCTTTTCTTTCTCCTTCCTTATTGTATTCTTTTTTTTGGATGTTTATGTTTTGCATTCACGCGATAACGCTATGAAATGCAAACACCACCCCCTTTGCATACACGCGATAACGCTATATAGGCAAAGGGATGGAATGATCTCTTAAATCTCATTTTGGCATCCTCCCCAATGTTTCGTGGGGTACCGGCTACTCAATTTGATTAGGAAAACCATTCACTTATATAAACTCTCTTTCTCATTCTAAACATGAATTATCAACTCATCCACCCTCTCCTTAAGAGGAAAACAAAACATGCACCATATGGCCACACCCAATCATGCAATCACTTACACCAAACTATTCCCAAATTATTTCAAAGAGATATCACGATGTATAAAGTAGTTTCATACATGGCATATTAATATTTGACTCCAAATTGGAAAAGAAATTAAAACGTGCCAATCAAATATCGAAGAAGTTGATACCAAAATAATAATCTGAAAAAAATTGCATGGCATTTAAGCATGTAGGGAATACGCATAAAGCTGGCGGCGTATGGACAAGGAGGACAAATATAATATGCAATAAAGAGCAATGGGTGATGGCGAAATGGAGGTATCTCAAAAAAATTTTTAAGCTAACATCAAAATCCTAACAATCCGAATAATAGTTTCAGTGTAGGAGTGTGTGCTCGCTATCAAGCTTGCCCTAAAGATTCTCATATCACAGCCGTCAAGAGAATTATCAGGTATTTTAGTGGGAGAGCAAATTATGGCATATGGTATATCAAGGATACAAACACATTGATTTCGGGGTACAGTGCTATAGATTGGGCAGGGAATACAGATGATAGGAAGAGTACTACAGGAGGATGTTTTTACGTGGGAAACAATTTAGTCTCCTGGTATAGCAAAAAATAGAACTCCATCTCGTTATCTATGTGATAATCAGAGTGCAATAAACATCTCCAAGAACCCAGTTCAGCACTCCAGAACCAAACACATAGACATCCGACATCATTTCATCAAAGAGTTAGTCGAGAAGAAATCCCTTACCATGGAATATGTCGCTACTGCTAATCAACTAGCTGCTATCTTCACAAAACCCTTAGATTCTGGAAGATTTGAAGAACTGCGACATGCCCTAGGGCTGTGTCATGTCTGATGTTGATCTTATTGTTGAAAGAATTGTTGCAACATCTGGTTGCAACATAAGGAGGAATGGAGCGGCCTTTAGTTAATGGCTCAGATGCCTCGCAGTTATTTCTCAGCCCGTTATTTATGTTCTCTCGTTTCGCTCTAACCCCTCACTACGCTCTTTTCTCTCTCAAATATTTCAAGATTCTCAGAGCGGTTCTTCTAGGGTTCTTGATTCTCCGTGTGAAATTCTCCATCTGTCTCTGAAATGGCATGAGATCAAAAGGAGAAATCCTCTCAGAACCCTCGGCGCTATTCTCGTCGAACTTCATCATCGAAAAAGGGTGCTTCTTCGTCCTCTCCTCCTACAACCAAGCAAAAGGGAGTGGTTCCTCAGACTTCACGTGCCTCTTCCTTTAGTATTTCTTCCCCTTCTCCATCTCCAGTATCTTTCCAAGACATGCACGCTTCAGGTGGTTCGAATTTAGAAGTTGTGACGTTTTCCCCAATTTTGGAAATTCCTCTTCTGTGAAAACCCTCGGTGTCTGATTCTTGTGAGGATGAAGTCTATCATGTTCCTGTCACCGTCCAGGACTGGTTTTGGCACCTTCAAAGGATTGGGAGGAAGTTGGATCTCTCATGGTTAGACCTTTCTGGAGTCAATGTTGATCAGCTTTTGCATAAAAAGATTCGTGGCAAAGTGATTAGTGTGGAAGTGCCCCGAGATAATAGAATCGGTATTCATACCTGGAATCCTAAAAGATCATCGGTAAAAATTTCTGAAATTGTTGTGGTGGAGATCTCTGATTCAGACTCATCCGTCTCTGCTGAGAAGTCAAAGACAGGGGGTGATGGTGAAGCTTCTTCTTATTCCAAGAATGCCGAGGAGTCGGGTCTCAAGAATGCTGAGAAGTCGGGTGTATGTGCTGAATCTGAAGGTAGATTCAATGGTGATATTGGTAGTGATGTTTCACCACTGGAGGGTGAACAGGTCATTCAGTCTCCTATGCATGTGGATGGTAATGATCAGACTATTCCTGAGATTGGTGATGGCCCTATAGGTGGGTCTGATGTCAATGTGTGTGCTCAAGATGTCTGCCCTGGATAAAGTTCGCTGATGGATCAAGATGGCCCTTTGTTGAATGTTTCCCCTGTTGAAGTTCTTCCTGAGAAGCATCTGTCTCAGGTTATTGAAGTTGATCGTGCTCAGTATTCTATGGGTATGGTAGATGATGGGAGTGCTCAGGACTTCCTTTCTTGTCCTGTTGAGGTTGAATGCTGTATGCCTACAGGTGTCTCTAGTGCTGATCCATGCACAGCTAAGGTCATTGTAGATGTTGTAGCTGTAGATGGGGCATGTTCACAACCAGAAGTGGGTGTCTCTTGTAATGTTGCACAAAATGTTACAACATTTGTTACAACATGTAAGCCTGTTACTCTTGATAGATCTGATCCCTCCTTCCATACTTCTCCTCCAGAAGATATCTTGTTTTCCTCTCATGTGCGGTGTCTCAAGAAAGCGTGCTGCATCATCATGTCATGCCTCTTCTTCTCCCTCTAAGAGGCCAAAAGTATCTTCTCATGTGTCAGGTCCCTCTTGTTCCCCATTATTTACTTCATCTAATGCCTTGAGTAGAGTATTCTTTGATAAAGCCTGCAAGAATAGACGGGTTTCCTACTCTGAACGGTGTATTCTTCCTGAGAAAGTCTTGAATGTTTCATCTTTTGAAAAGACTCTTTTGGTTTCCATTCTGAAAGACCTAGGCCTGTTTCATGCTACCTCGTGCTTTGTAACTTTTTATCCTGTTTTGGTTCGTGAGTTCTACTACAATCTTTCCAAGTCTACTGGTGATGCTTCTTCACGCTAGGCTTTCAGGAGCTATGTTAGAGGAAATATTTTCTCATTTTCTCCATCTATGTTGAACAAGGTCTTAAAGTGGTCCTGCTTTCAGTCACTTCTCGATTTTGGAGAGTCCATAGGAGAAGACTTTAATAAATTCATAAATGTTGGCACATCAGGAAAACTGAAGAGTTGGCCTAGGTCCTCCTCATTTCCTTCCTCGGCTCTTACTGCAAAGTACTTCGTGTTATACAGGATTGCCACAAGAAACTGGCACCCAACTTCAAATATTTCAGTGGTTACTAAAGATATGTGCAAGTTTTTGTATTCAGCTAGCACTAAGCAGCCATTTAATTTAGTGAGGATTATTTTTGACTCTATTCTGTCACTATCAGAATCTTCGTCTCCAGCCTCATCTTTACCTCACGCCAGTCTCATTTCTATAATGTTCATGGCACAGAAAGTCTCTCTTTCTGCGTCTGATCTGTCTATCTCCTGTGACAGCATATCATACACTGCCAAGTCTATTGTAGGAAAGTGTGATGATATTTCCGAGATGGTCCCTTCTCTACCTGATGCATCCACATCATCTCCACCTCCTCTGATTGGTGATCCTACCTCGTCTGTGCATCAGACTCCGTCTGCTTCACCCACTATACCGTGTACGGAAGACCTTCCTCAGCTCTTTTGGAAGACGTTCAGTTATTTGAGAGGGCTATTAAAAATGTTGATGATCAGCTGATACTAGTCAGAAGGTTCTGTTAGAGGCTCACAAACTTATGTTACAGGACAGACTGTATGCACTAAAGTCTAAACTCTCGCCTAGCTCGTCAGAATCTTCGAGAGCAGCCTCTGATGCTACTAACTAATTGAGGTATGTTACTTGCCTTTAAGGGCTCAAAGGGGGAGAAAATTGTTGGTTATTTTGTATGTCATCTGTTTGAGTGATGGGTGCTGGTCTGTCATATTTTTGAGTGCTGCTGTTTGAGTACTGCTGGGTGCTGGGTGCTGTTTTTGAGTTGGAAGAAGATGTTACATGTTACTGTGCATGTTGAATATGGTGACGCTGTTTTTGGGGGGTGTTATTTTGGTTGTGGATCTTTATAAGTACTGAAAGTAGTTCTCTATCGTATGATTGCTTGATTGTCCTGTCTTCTTTGTTCTGCCTCAGTTTCGTATTTGATATTGTGCCACTAAATGCCAAAAGGGGAGATTGTTAGGTCTCGTACGTGACTGTGTTGTCAATAGTGGCACCATGATATTATGATATTTGTCCTTAATTATCTTGAAGAAGAGAGGCAGTATATATTGGTCATGTTGGAAGAGTTATTGAACATTATGTTGTATCATAACGTTCAACACATTGTGTCTGTTAGTTGTAATGGGTGTACACTGAGTACGGGATCTTGTAAATGGTAACTCGTGATCCTAGCTTCATATCCTTAATATTATTTGGTATTTATGATGATTGAATATTGTTAAGGATTTAGTTGGAAGCCAATATCTCTCGGTTATATTGTTGAAGATGGTTGGAGAGATTTTAGGCCACAATTCCTTATTCAACGGACTCTTGAAGATTTGCGGGATCTTCTGCCTTATGTGGTTGTGGATATTGTGGGGTTTCCGAGCTGGAGCTACGATGATTGAAGATCTTCCCGGTACACCCGCGGATTTAGGGGGAGCGTGGTTTATGAGGGTTGGCAGCGGTGACGGCTAGGTCACGACTTTTGTGAAAAAGTTTGGAAGAACTCCGGGAGGGAGGCCGATGACTATGCATGTAGGATCAAGGGAGTTGATCTAGTCGGTTGTGCAAGGGAAGCTTGCACGCAAGGGGAGCTTGCGGAGAATACTCCACGGGGTTGATTGTTATCACCCTTCACGGTTTGTATTTAGGTGGAGCATGTTCCTCCTAATAGAAACGTGGTATTAGAGTTTGTACTCATTGATTATTATAGTGGAGTATTCTGATTTTCTGGGCGTGGCCCCGCAGATGAGGTGTGCACACCGAACTGCATTACCAAGTTTTGTGTGTCTCTGATTGGGTTGTGTTTTCTCCTTTGGATTTGATGTTTATTACTGCGTACTGAATTTCATAATTCAATCAAACAGAGCCATCGTCGGTAGTGGCTGGGTGGGTGGTGTGGGAGGAATGGATGGCTCAGCTGAAGGTGTAGCTATGGTGTCAGCAGGAGGTGGAGATGGTGTGGATGGAACTACCTCAGGTGAGTGGGGTGATGGATGATGTGGGGATGGTGATGAGTCATCTAGAGATGATGAAATGATGAATGTGACATCCTCATGTGGTGGGGAAGTGTGTGGAGCTATATCAGCGGGAGGAGGCGATGGAATACGTGTGAATGGAGTGGGAGATGGTGGTGCTCCAGAAGAAGGTATGTCTGTGACATCTGTGGTGTGTGGTGAAAAAATATGTGGAACCATACAGTCTGGATAAGGTGAGGGAATAGAAGGGATCATCGTCTCAGAGTGTGGTGATGGTGGGCCATGTGGTGATGGTGGTATCGTGTGAATATGAGGTGTGGTGGCGGTAGTGACCACAGGCTGATATGGTTGAGGTGGGTGTGGAATGGTCAGGAGAATGGGCTCAGCAGTAGGATAATGACCCTGGGTATGGTGGTATCGGTAGACGATGTCGAACTATGATTGGAGGGCCACGACAACCGTAATGAGGCTCTCTACCAAAGATCTGAACTCAGAAAGAGTGTCTCTGAATCCAATCAGGGTGTTGATGGTGGAGGTCTTAAAATCTCTAAGCTCCTCCTCCACTCAAATGATACGCTCGAGATTGGAAAGTGGTAGAGGAGGAGTGCTGCTGCTACCCTTGCCATGTTGGCGATATCTCCTATGGAACTGACGTAAGGTGGGCCTGACGGTGATGCTAGAAGTGGAAGCATGTTGGACAATGGGATTTTGGATAAGCTTGGGTTGGGCCTGAGGCTGGGCAGGGTCAGGCAGAGGCTATGCCAGTGGTGCATGAGCACCCTGGGCAAGATCGCTATCAGATGGAAAAATCCACTGCATAGAGTTCCCAGTTCCAAAACATGCAGGGTTCGGGAGCCTAGTGTACGGAGTCTGGTTGGGCCCATGAAGCCAAAATACTTATCCTTCACAAAGGATTTGATCACGTGCATATTGGACAGGACAAATAGGTCAAGAGAAGTGGGACCATGAACATGATGCATGGAGTCAGGGATCTTATATGAAACAGGAGGAAGTAGGGCAATGATAGAAATAAACCCTCTGCAACATATACGAGACTGTGGGTTAGCGAGAGTGTGGAGGTTCAACCACGAGCCGGCATGGAGGATATAGCATGGGGTGGCATAGCCATTCTCGTGGGTAACATGAGGCTGGATGGCACACCAGAGGAAAAACAACTCATCCTAAGAGACCTAGCCAGTCTCATATCTACAGAAAATCGAGTTCGGAATAATGCATGCACGATGTGAAAGAAAGGGTGTATGATGTTAGAAGCCTTCACACGTATATGATGGGAAATCGAATCCCACCCCTAAGTGGTTTTGATGATGACACACCAAATGATGTTAGTGTACTAATTACACTACAACTTAAGTGTGCAGGTTGTGCGATCGATAGCTTTATGCATACTCCGAAGAAGCTCAACCATACTCGGAAAACGGAGACGAATTTGCAAGCTCTACATCAAGCACAAGTATAGCTCTATGATGAAGCTCATGCAAGTGCTCAAGCTTAATGAAAGAGAAACTCAAATTCAAGAGAAGCGCGCGTCTACTTCAAACATTTGATCGGCTTCCTGAAGGTTTCGTCTAAGTCTAATGTGTGAGTTGGTCTCTTTAGGATTATGTTAAAGCCAAGTAATATTGCACGCACATACACACAAATGATTTCGAAGAAAAAATGTTCTTAAATCTTTTTAAACTCTAGAGAGCATTTGCTAGTTGATCTAAATCTTTGTAGTCAACCTCCTAACACCCAGGAGTTGATTACCCATTTTTCTAGCTGAGTTTCAGTGAAAAGTGCTCTAGGAGTCGACTACCAAAAGAGGGAGCCGACTACTAGCTGGGCAAAATTTTTTCAACGAACTTCTCTTGGAGTCGACTACCTGCTGTCATTTCTTCGGCGTTTTGACTTCATGATTTCACTCTTCTTCCTCATTTAATGGACCGAAAGTCAAACGGTTTTGAAATTTGAAATCACATCTGAAACTCTATAAATAGAGCCCTTGAGATCATTTCAAAAACAGCCAATCTCTCTATTATTTCTTGAGCTAAAATTCTATTCTAAAGATCTCATTGCTCTCAACGCTAATAGCCAATTTCTGTTTTTATTTTCTGGTCTCAAGTTTTAATTCTGAAATTCTTTTTGAGATCCATTTTTATTTTGGCTATTTTAAATTGTTTTTGAAAATCCATTATTCTTTATTTTTCATTCTTGAAAGGATTTTTGAAAACAAAAGATCTAGATCACATCAAATCACCTTGTCACGACCCGATTCCCTAAAATAGAGGCGAGGCATGAGAAGTCCGCTCAGACTTGGAGCTGTGAGGCTCCAGTCTTTAAATCGCCTGGAATAACCGAGTATAGGTCCTTGCAAATGCGAAGAAGAACAACAATAATAATAAAGAAAGGAGACAGATAAAATTATTTCAATCTCAGAATGTCCACAATAAATTTCCAACATCATAGAAAAGCCACCATGCTAAAAAGAAGAGTCTAAAGGGCCCAAGCATGGCCAACAGAAATAATCAACGTACAGAAAGAAAGGTGCTACGTACCGACACCCTAACAAGAACTAATCATAAGCAACACAGAACTACGCCTCTACGACTGGTCACCGGTGTCCTCGTACTCCACGTCAACGGTGGACCCAGGATCAAAGTCAGCAAACACCTCGTCCTCAGCAATGGACTCTGGCTCAGCAACTAACATGCGACACCCAAAAGAGATGAGGACGCATGTCAGCAAGTCTACAAGAGACTTGTGCAAGGAAACTAAGAAGAAACAACCTAGCAGTTCTAAAAGTATGCGATGACATGGCAGTTTAAGATATGAATGCAACAAGTAGTAACGTGCAACAAGTATGACATGGCAAGGTAGCACAGCTAGTGAACATTCACATGGATTTTACAAGTCAAGTAAACACGTCATGCATAGAGATTACGCCTTTTGGCTGGAGTGGCTGTACGGGCCAACTCCTAAGCTCAAGTGATCGCTTATCCCTACCCCTCCACGTGTATCGGGCATTGGCTTTTAACCAACACATGTAGCCCGCTTCTGGATCACGAGCCAGGAAGTGTATTTGACATAGGGTTGTGCCTGCAACGCAGGTGCCTAGCCTCAACAAGGAAGTACCGTAGTGTGTGCTACGAATGCAACATTCAAGCATGGATGACAGGTAGGATGCATGGCATGGCAGAGTATAATAGTGCGTACAAATAAGGAATTTAAATGTGACAAGCATGGCAGAGCAAAAGTAAAGAGCGTACAGTTATGGAAATTAAACGTGACAGGAAAAAATGCATGAATGACATGGCAGTGTGACAGATCTAGCTTCGTTGTCAAGCTAGATCTTAAAATTGCGTCTAGGTGAGTATCATTTAGACGCCTAGTCTCTTTTACGCTAAAAACGGGGAAATGTCCTAAGACATGGCCTAAAGCACAAATTGGCAAGTTTCACTTGCCTGAAATCAGTCGTTCTGAAATACCGTCTAATTAGTCCAGTCTACCTATGTGCTCGGATCACCAGCCTACAGTCCCAAATTAAATTATCTTTATTAGTGATTTACCAGACAATTAAATTACTGATTTTTATCTTCATTATCATACATCGGTTGGGGGTCCTAAGTGTTCAGAAAGTTACCCTTACATGACGCGAGAGCTACACTGGCGTCGGGTAGCGACGCCAGGGGTTGAATCCGGTAGCGCCTAGGGTAACGGCGTCAGCTCGGAAAGGTAACGGGTCGCGAAGAAAGACACACTATATCTGCGTTATCAGATACACGATAATAAGCTAAACGTGTCAACTAATTAAACGATAACACAATTTAGCACACATACGCAGCCTTCCAACTTGTAAAACTAACTGTAGGTTATATGATAAGATGTATAAGTTAACTCATGAAAGTTCTATACCCATACTATTAATAAACCTAAGTATCATAGGGTTCTGTTCCCAAGAAGAAGGACACAGTTATGAACATATACAGCTGAAATAACTAACAACCCATACAACACGTTAATAACACATCACCTTAAGAGATCAGGTGAATTGCTCTCGTGAAGGTCATACATCGTGGGCTCCCGATGTGAGGGAAGACGTGGGCTGTGCCGCATGGAGAAGGGGATGCCGTGGGTGACAGAGGGTAAGGCAAGGATGGCCGAAGGCGAACTGGGCAGATCGCTGCTGCTGCCGGCGACTACTGTCGCAGCACGAGGATGCACGCACGGCAGCCATAGGTTGTCGGAGCAAGGCAAGGGGAGGCGAGGGTCTGAGGAGAACCGCTGGGTGGTCGGAACTAGGTGCTTTCCGTCGGTGTAGGCCGAAGGGGAGGAAGCCACGGCGGAAAAGTGGTGAGGGGCCGGAGTAGGCGCCGGCGTTGGTAGATGAAGAGGCCGTGGGTTTCCGTGGAGGGCGCGGCCAAGGGTTCGGGAGGGAGGAAGATGAAACGGAGAGGAAAAAGAATGTGTCGGCGGCTCGTGATATTTGGTTTGCTGGGTGAAAAAGAACTAGGGTTATAAAATATAATACCCTAGGGGAGCAGCTCACGTGGGAGTGTATTCTAGGCTTAGGTTATTTTTAAAAATCGTTTTAATAAAAAAATAATAAAAGCATATGCTCTTTCTCAGCCTCTCTCATGCTGGTATGCGGCCAAGTGAGGGAAAAGAAGTGGGCAAGCTCAGACTTAGAATTAGGAAGTGAGAAATATTAGTAACTAATTTTAGGGGAGGAAACCCATGAACAAAGGGTTAACTATAGTTTAAATTGGGGAAAAAGTGAAAGGGGGTCAAACGGGGCTTGAAAATCGTAAGATAAATACTGGACTGACCGTGCGGAAGAGAGAAATGAAACTAAGAAGATGGATCATAATAACGACGACGAGAGACGAAACTAAAAATAAAAACGTCTCACGACAAAAGTGAAAGTCGTGACGTCTCATCAAAAAAAGTCAAATCGTGGGAGAACGGCCCGTGAAATGACGTTCCAAATTAATTCCACAATTTAATATTCTTCGAGAGGGTCACAACGGCATATTACACCAAAGAGTTCGGATACAGACTGTAACGGCCGGTATTTTTAGCCGTGTTTTAGTCCCAGTGTATCGGTATTTTCTTTCGGACATCTGGATTATTTTTGTCCATATGTTTCGTGTTGCGCATGTGCGACTCTGTATTTCCGTATTTACCGTATCGTTGTTAATTAATTATCACGTTTAATTAAAAACTTTAATTTAATTATCTTGTTAATCATCTTGTTATTTTTACTAATTACTTTCGTTAATTTGATAATTACATTTTATAACTTACTTAATTATTTAATTAATTCCTCTTCTTTCACACACACGTTTCAAATTGTAGGAGGAGAAGTTTTAGCATGGTTCTCTTCCCTCGTTAGTCAACAAACACCCATTCAAACAATCTTAATCGTTCACGTTTTGTGATAGGGATGAAATCAATTCGTAGCCAGATGAATCCTCTAGCTTAAGTCAACAAACATCAATTAAAACCATCCCAATCCAACACCTAAACACATTAAAACTGTTCCCTGATGATTTCCTTCTTAAGGCTATACTTCATCTGCAACGCATCATCTTCATCCCTGCTAACTCACCGTCTTCTTCCTCAAACCAACCATCTGCAAATCCCTGCAAACAAAATCCTCCACCAGCTCTTCCTCAAACCGTAAACAAATTCTTCTTCTTCTGCAAACAAATCAACCAACAAACTCAAATCAGCCCTCAACAATCAGATTCCCAACAATTTCAATAAACCCAAATTTCCCAACAAACCAAACCCAAACCAGATTATTCCCAAATGCAAACCCCAAAACTGATTTTTGAAATCAAAAACCTAGATTAGAAGAGATCTGAAATTTCAGATTCAATACAAAAAAAATCAGATCCAAACTTAAGAAATCAACCTCAAACCCTCTCTTCATCTTCCTCTTCCTCCCCTAGGCCGGCCCCTCGCCTGAAGCCCACGCGCGCGCCTCCAGCAACCGTCGGACCGCCGCCGCCGCCTGACGCGCTGCGCCGCCGCCGCCTGGGAATCCGCCGCCGGTCGTGACTGCCCTCCTCCCGTCGTCGTAGGTGAGTCTCTCCCCAATAGTTTTCGCAAGCCCTTGTTGCGTTCATGGTTACTGCAAACTCTTGAAAAAAAAAGATAATAAATGAAGAAGAAGAAGAGGCAGCCAAGAGACGAGAGAGAGAGAGAGAGAGAGAGAGAGAGAGAGAGAGAGAGAGAGAGAGAGAGAGAGAGAGAGAGAGAGTTAAAGAGATGACAGAATGAAGTAGGGTGACAGCCTGGGAATAATAAAGAATAGAGGAGGAAGTTAAATGAGAGAGAAAATGACAGATCGAGATAAGAAAGTGGGGATATGGTTATTTAATGAGTTATAGCATGTTATTTTTATCCCAGGTCAAACTTAGTTGTGATAGTAATTGTACTATGTAATATATTGTTAACACATGTCATTAACTTAAGTTAAATTTATTATTAGATTTGTTATTAACTTATTAAATGTAAAATTGATTTTATCATGTTGGTATGGTCAAATAATGTTAATATAATAAAATGTGAATAAGATAATGTGTACCCAGTTTGTATAACCCAATATAAACACCACCCTAGCCAGTGAACCCCATAAAATTAGGCGAACCCAATTCGGAGGTTATTTTAATTGTGTGCTTAACTCGTAATAAATTTAATTCGTTAACTTGTTTAACCAAAACAGAGAACCAGTATCATCATGGTGTAGTACGCATCAAAACAAACCCAACGACATATAATTTGATATATCCTATTTTAGAACTATAACAAGAAAAACTAACTTTCTGATCAAAATCATTAATTCTCGATTTCAGCACCTTCATTCATTATAATGAATGTTATTATTTAATGACGCAGATACGTCGCGAACTTTCCTACCGTTACTCGGACAACCCAAACTGTCCCAGTCAGGCAAGCGTGCAGTTATTTTATGTTTTTGTGAGATTTGATGTTGTACATTTAATTGCTGACACAAACACACACTTTTTAGAAATGCTAGACTTGTGGACCCCTGAATAATCAAAATGAACGCACTTTGTGAATGATAATGTTTCTGGACATGTATGGTTAATTTTAGAACTGTTGATTTTTATAGAATGTTAAATGCCGTTGGCTCCCGTAGTTAAATGCCGTTGGCTCCCGTAGTTAAATGCCGTTGGCTCCCGTAGTTAAATGGCCGTTGGCTACCGATGTTACATGCCGTTGGCTACCAGTTGCCGTTGGCTATCAGATGTTACTTGCCGTTGGCTATTAGTTAATCTCGTCGGTCACATGTGATTACGTCGCATGCGACTAGTCTGGACTCGTGTTTCAGTATATGACGGATTAGCATCCTGGCACGTGATTCAGGAAAATACACTTGGGTGGGGTTGGTTCCCGGGCACTAGCCGGTAGTAAACGAGTCGCCTTCGGGGGCACTTGAAGGTGTATTTATTTACTATTCGTCTAACGGCGGGAATCTTATTCACGGACTTGCACACACAGTTAAATAATTGAAAAAGAAAGTTAATTACAGAATAATGTTATATTGCTCAACTGCCATGTTAATTTTTACTACTGAAATACCATGCTAATGAAACTTACTGCTTTAACTGCTTTCATAATTGTTTTAACTGCTTCAGTTCATTGAAATACATGCTAGTGTAAATTCTTTTAACTGCTGTAAAACTGCCATATATATAACTTGTTATATATATCTTGCCTTGGGTCGTCTGACATCTACTTGCAGACCCTTGCTGACATACATTCATGTTGTTTGAATGTATGTCAGGTTACGAGACAGGTTATCTGGAGGACGAGTTGCTGGATCAGAGTGATCCAATAGACCAGGATTCTGCTGATCCTGAAGTCCACCCTACCGTGGAGTAGTGCTGATTATCACCGCTGCAGCTATTTACTTTCACCGCTGTTGTTTGTAGGGTGTGTACCCACTTTATCTGTATCGCTATCGTTGTAGGCCATGCTTGGGGCCCTTTCTATTATTGTGTACTTTATCTGGATGTTGGCTTTAATATTTCTGTTGTTCTGAGTTGCATGCAAGTTCCTGCGAAAGGTGTTTTCACAGACGCTTATTGGGTTCGAGCTTCACCGCTCCAACCTAAGCGGGCCCGCTCACGTCCTCGCCCCAAGTATAATGGGAAGCGGGGCGTGACAGGTTTTTGTGGTGGCCCATGCAGGTCTTGCATTAGCGAAACTTCAGTACAATGGAAATACTAACAATGGCCAAAAACGTCTAGATTTATCTCGTACACAACTTAACCAAGTTCGTTTCTCAGCATGGCAGGAGGACACCACACCAGAAATGGAAATGGGACCGATAATGCAGCTAACGGAAATGCTGATATCAATGTAGTCCTCGGAGTTATCAGGGGAATGCTGGAAGTTCAGCAACAGCTGATTCAGCAAGGACAGCAACCTGCTCAGAATGCACCACCGCCACCCCCTCGAGCTGAACCAGGAGTCAGACAATTTCATGAATTGCAGCCCAAGAGCTTCTCTGGAAAAGAAGGGCCGCTAGGAGCTGATGAATGGGTCCAAGCGACCGAAGATAAGCTGAGTGCTGCACGTATCCCACAGGCTGGATGGGTTGACGTAGCAAAGCTACAGCTGACCGACAATGCCAGGAGCTGGTGGCAACTGGAAGAGAAACGTCTGATCAGACCGATCTCTTGGGGTATGTTTAGGGAAATGTTCGATGCTAATTACTTTCCCAAGGCAGCCAAGAGAGAGCTTCAACAACGTTTCGCTAACTTGGTCCAAGGAGATATGACTGTGGATGAGTATGAGGCTGAATTTGCCATGCTTAGCCGTTTTGCACCTCATATGGTAGAAGACCCTGAAGATTGTGCATTTCAGTTTCGCAAGGGCCTGAATCGCAAGGTCCAAGCCTCGATGACCTCGGCGAGACCGATGACACTTCAGGATGTTCTGGATTGTGCACGTGAGCATGATCTTGTAGAGAAACTCCCCGAGGGACCTTCAACTGGAGGAGGCAAGCGTCCCATGGAGCCGCCTAGGATGGTGCCTAGAGGAAACTTTCGACCTCCGCAGACTACACCGTTCAAGAGGCCATCCACTTCTGTCGATCGATCGCATCTGATTTGCTACTTCTGCGGCAGGACTGGACACCAGAAGAAAGATTGCAGGAGGATGCTGAACCAGTGTCTGGTATGCGGATCACCCGCACATGCTGCAAGAGACTGCCCTCACGGCAAGGACCGTCGACCACCCACTGGAGTACCTGCACCTGTTCAGCGTGCAGTGCCTGCACCTGTTCAGCGAGGAGCACCCGGACCTGCTCAGCGTGGACCACCTCTGATCCCTCAGGATCGAGCTTATCAGCAGGTCCATCAGCCGAAGCGCCAGGCGTTCACGATGACAGCTGCGGAAGCTGAGGCTGAGGATGACGTGATCACAGGTAACATTTATACCTAGTATTTATCTTTTACCATATATTAATGCTTGTTAGTTAGGTTTCCTTTGCTAAGTTTATTATTTTCGTCTTAGGTATTATCTTAGTGGCCTCCCACCCGGCTCTTACTTTATTTGATTCCGGAGCTTCCATGTGTGTTATATCCCAGAAGTTTGTAGTTAAACACTCGATCCCTACCTACCCACTTCCCAAGAGATGGAATATCACAACCGGAGGTGGCGTAGTGAGTGTTACCTTGGGATGCAAATCATGTCCCTTAGTGATTTGCGGACATGAACTTTATGCAGACTTCATGGTCCTAGATACACCTAACTTTGATGCTATTCTCGGCATGGACTGGTTAGGGACTTTCTATGCTACTATCGACTGTCACAAGAAGAAAGTAGTATTCGAAATTCCCGACCATCCTGTGTTCGAATTTATTAGCGGTAGTCGTTCGCTCGAGCCTATCAGATTTCGGGCTCAGCCGAACGAAGCGATCCTCGCATCTATACAAGTCGAACCGGAGAAGCCTGCAGTGGTTCGAGACTTCGAAGATGTATTTCCAGAAGATATTTCTGGATTGCCGCCTGATCGATCTTTGGAGTTCAGTATTGATCTGATGCCAAATACTCAACCAATCTCGAAGGCACCTTACCGTATGGCTCCAGCAGAACTTGAAGAGCTACGGAAGCAGTTGGATGATCTGTTGCAGAAAGGATTCATTCATCCCAGCGTGTCTCCCTGGGGTGCACCTGTACTGCTGGTCAAGAAGAAGGACGGATCGAGAAGGATGTGCGTGGATTATCGGGAGCTGAACAATGTCACGGTGAAGAATAAGTACCCGTTACCTCGCATAGATGACATCTTCGATCAACTCGGTGGATCACGAGTTTTCTCGAAGTTGGACCTCAGGAGTGGATATCATCAGTTGAAGGTCAAGAATGAGGATGTCTACAAGACAGCTTTTCGGACCAAGTATGGACACTACGAGTTCGTTGTCATGCCATTCGGTGTGACCAATGCTCCTGCAGTATTCATGAATCTCATGAATCTCATATTCTATGATTTTCTGGATAAATTCGTAGTGATATTCATTGATGACATATTGGTCTATTCGAAGAGCGAGGAGGAGCATGCCGAGCATCTACGGATGGTTTTGGAGACACTTCGCCGTCATCAGTTGTATGCCAAGTACAGCAAGTGCGAGTTCTGGTTAGACCGGATTGCATTTCTCGGACATGTGGTATCAGGCGAAGGTATCTCAGTTGATCCAGAGAAGGTTACATCGGTCAGGAATTGGCCTACCCCTCGGTCAGCATCAGATATCCGGAGTTTCCTAGGATTGGCGGGATACTACCGTCGATTCATTCAGGATTTCTCGAGGATAGCAGAGCCCATGACTCGACTGACGAGGAAGGACGTCAAGTATGTTTGGTCAGACACTTGCGAGCAGGCATTTGAGACTTTGAAAGCCAAACTGACATCTGCACCAGTTCTGGCTATTCCAGATAGGACTGGAGGATTCGAGATCTTTTGTGATGCCTCGGGCAAAGGTCTTGGATGTGTTCTACATCAGCACGGTCATGTAGTCGCGTATGCTTCTCGGCAATTGAAGATTCACGAGAAGAATTACCCGACTCACGACTTGGAGTTAGCCGCTGTTATCTTCGCTTTGAAGATTTGGAGACATTTCTTACTGAGTGAGAAAGTGAAGATTTTCACTGATCACAAAAGTTTGAAATATATTTTCACTCAGAAGGAGTTGAATATGAGACAACGCAGATGGTTAGAACTGATGGCTGATTACGACATCGACCTTCAGTATCATCCAGGAAAGGTTAATGTTGTACCTGATGCTTTGAGCAGACTTCCAGCGGTCATGACTCTCACAGTTCAGTGGAGGTTACAACAGGATCTGTGTGGGATGAGCACAGAGGTTGTGTTACCTGGAGTCACATCATCGTTGATGAATATGCAGATTCAGTCAACGATAGTGGATAGGATCAAAGCTGCACATTCTGGAGATGCTAAACTGCAGAGGATCCGAGAGCAAGTTGAAGCTGGACTTCGGACGGACTTTATTATTCATGAGGATGGTTCATTGAGATACGGCAGTAGGATCTGCGTACCTTCTGGAGATATCAGAGATGAGCTGATGAATGAAGCTCATAGCTCACCCTATTCCATTCATCCTGGCGGTACCAAGATGTACAAGGATCTCCGTCTGAATTTTTGGTGGCACGGTATGAAGAGAAGCGTAGCTCGTAGCGTCGCCAAATGTCTTGTGTGTCAGCAGGTGAAGGCTGAACATCATCGCGTTGCCGGATTACTTCAACCTCTGCCGATTCCGGAGTGGAAGTGGCAGCACATCACCATGGACTTCGTAACTGGACTACCTCGGAGCACCAAGCAAAATGACGCGATTTGGGTTATCGTTGACCGATTAACCAAGTCTGCGCATTTCATACCTTTCCGAGTAGGACAAGCTACGGAGATACTTGCGAAGAAGTATATGGAGGTAAAATATCTTTCTTATACCTTTATCGCTTCTTTCTAGTATACGTCGTGATGTGAACGAAAATCATGCAGGAGATTGTGCGATTACATGGAGTTCCTGTGAGTATCGTCTCCGACCGGGACACGAGATTCACGTCTCAATTCTGGAAGAGTTTACAGACCAATTTGGGTACCAGTCTGAAATTCAGTACTGCGTATCACCCGCAAACTGATGGACAGTCGGAGCGCACTATCCAGATATTGGAGGACATGTTGAGAGCTTGTATGTTGGATCTCAAGGGTTCGTGGGAGGATCATCTGCATCTGGTGGAATTCTCCTACAACAACAGCTACCAGGCGAGCATTGGCATGGCGCCATTTGCTGCTCTCTATGGAAGGAAATGTCGATCCCCGCTGAGTTGGGATGACGTTGGTGATAGAGAACTGTTGGGACCAGAGATGATAGTTGAGGCTGTGGATGTTGTGCGTGATATCAGAGACAAGCTTCGGATTGCTCAGGACCGTTATAAGCATTGGGCAGATGCTAAACGGCGTCCTCTGGAGTTTCAGCCAGGAGATCATGTGTTCCTAAAGATCTCACCGAATCGAGGAGTGATTCGCTTTGGGAAGCGAGGCAAGCTTAGTCCGAGATACATTGGACCTTTCGATGTGCTAGAGCGAGTTGGAGAGGTAGCTTATCGCTTAGCACTACCACCGTCTTTAGTGGGAGTACATGATGTCTTTCATGTGTCCCAGCTGCGTCGTTATATCAGCGACCCCTCACACGCTGTGGACTACTCAGAGATCACAGTTCGACCAGATCTGACGTACGAACAGCAACCAGTGGAGATCTTAGATCGACGTCAGAAAGTCTTCAGGACCAAGACTATAGATCTAGTCAGAGTGATGTGGCGTCGCGACTCGCCAGGAGAATCTACCTGGGAGCGGGAAGATGAGATACGCGAGCGTTATCCATATTTGTTTCCTGCTCCTTAGTTGATAGAATTCCGAGGACGGAATTTTCTTAAGGTGGGTAGAATGTAACGGCCGGTATTTTTAGCCGTGTTTTAGTCCCAGTGTATCGGTATTTTCTTTCGGACATCTGGATTATTTTTGTCCATATGTTTCGTGTTGCGCATGTGCGACTCTGTATTTCCGTATTTACCGTATCGTTGTTAATTAATTATCACGTTTAATTAAAAACTTTAATTTAATTATCTTGTTAATCATCTTGTTATTTTTACTAATTACTTTCGTTAATTTGATAATTACATTTTATAACTTACTTAATTATTTAATTAATTCCTCTTCTTTCACACACACGTTTCAAATTGTAGGAGGAGAAGTTTTAGCATGGTTCTCTTCCCTCGTTAGTCAACAAACACCCATTCAAACAATCTTAATCGTTCACGTTTTGTGATAGGGATGAAATCAATTCGTAGCCAGATGAATCCTCTAGCTTAAGTCAACAAACATCAATTAAAACCATCCCAATCCAACACCTAAACACATTAAAACTGTTCCCTGATGATTTCCTTCTTAAGGCTATACTTCATCTGCAACGCATCATCTTCATCCCTGCTAACTCACCGTCTTCTTCCTCAAACCAACCATCTGCAAATCCCTGCAAACAAAATCCTCCACCAGCTCTTCCTCAAACCGTAAACAAATTCTTCTTCTTCTGCAAACAAATCAACCAACAAACTCAAATCAGCCCTCAACAATCAGATTCCCAACAATTTCAATAAACCCAAATTTCCCAACAAACCAAACCCAAACCAGATTATTCCCAAATGCAAACCCCAAAACTGATTTTTGAAATCAAAAACCTAGATTAGAAGAGATCTGAAATTTCAGATTCAATACAAAAAAAATCAGATCCAAACTTAAGAAATCAACCTCAAACCCTCTCTTCATCTTCCTCTTCCTCCCCTAGGCCGGCCCCTCGCCTGAAGCCCACGCGCGTGCCTCCAGCAACCGCCGGACCGCCGCCGCCGCCTGACGCGCTGCGCCGCCGCCGCCTGGGAGCCCCTACGCCGCCGCCGCCTGGGAATCCGCCGCCGGCCGTGACTGCCCTCCTCCCGTCGTCGTAGGTGAGTCTCTCCCCAATAGTTTTCGCAAGCCCTTGTTGCGTTCATGGTTACTGCAAACTCTTGAAAAAAAAAAGATAATAAATGAAGAAGAAGAAGAGGCAGCCAAGAGAGAGAGAGAGAGTTAAAGAGATGACAGAATGAAGTAGGGTGACAGCCTGGGAATAATAAAGAATAGAGGAGGAAGTTAAATGAGAGAGAAAATGACAGATCGAGATAAGAAAGTGGGGATATGGTTATTTAATGAGTTATAGCATGTTATTTTTATCCCAGGTCAAACTTAGTTGTGATAGTAATTGTACTATGTAATATATTGTTAACACATGTCATTAACTTAAGTTAAATTTATTATTAGATTTGTTATTAACTTATTAAATGTAAAATTGATTTTATCATGTTGGTATGGTCAAATAATGTTAATATAATAAAATGTGAATAAGATAATGTGTACCCAGTTTGTATAACCCAATATAAACACCACCCTAGCCAGTGAACCCCATAAAATTAGGCGAACCCAATTCGGAGGTTATTTTAATTGTGTGCTTAACTCGTAATAAATTTAATTCGTTAACTTGTTTAACCAAAACAGAGAACCAGTATCATCATGGTGTAGTACGCATCAAAACAAACCCAACGACATATAATTTGATATATCCTATTTTAGAACTATAACAAGAAAAACTAACTTTCTGATCAAAATCATTAATTCTCGATTTCAGCACCTTCATTCATTATAATGAATGTTATTATTTAATGACGCAGATACGTCGCGAACTTTCCTACCGTTACTCGGACAACCCAAACTGTCCCAGTCAGGCAAGCGTGCAGTTATTTTATGTTTTTGTGAGATTTGATGTTGTACATTTAATTGCTGACACAAACACACTTTTTAGAAATGCTAGACTTGTGGACCCCTTAATAATCAAAATGAACGCACTTTGTGAATGATAATGTTTCTGGACATGTATGGTTAATTTTAGAACTGTTGATTCTTATAGAATGTTAAATGCCGTTGGCTCCCGTAGTTAAATGCCGTTGGCTCCCGTAGTTAAATGCCGTTGGCTCCCGTAGTTAAATGCCGTTGGCTACCGATGTTACATGCCGTTGGCTACCAGTTGCCGTTGGCTATCAGATGTTACTTGCCGTTGGCTATTAGTTAATCTCGTCGGTCACATGTGATTACGTCGCATGCGACTAGTCTGGACTCGTGTTTCAGTATATGACGGATTAGCATCCTGGCACGTGATTCAGGAAAATACACTTGGGTGGGGTTGGTTCCCGGGCACTAGCCGGTAGTAAACGAGTCGCCTTCGGGGGCACTTGAAGGTGTATTTATTTACTATTCGTCTAACGGCGGGAATCTTATTCACGGACTTGCACACACAGTTAAATAATTGAAAAAGAAAGTTAATTACAGAATAATGTTATATTGCTCAACTGCCATGTTAATTTTTACTACTGAAATACCATGCTAATGAAACTTACTGCTTTAACTGCTTCATAAATTGTTTTAACTGCTTCAGTTCATTGAAATACATGCTAGTGTAAATTCTTTTAACTGCTGTGAAACTGCTGTATATATATAACTTGTTATATATATATATATATATATATATTGCCTTGGGTCGTCTGACATCTACTTGCAGACCCTTGCTGACATACATTCATGTTGTTTGAATGTATGTCAGGTTACGAGACAGGTTATCTGGAGGACGAGTTGCTGGATCAGAGTGATCCAATAGACCAGGATTCTGCTGATCCTGAAGTCCACCCTACCGTGGAGTAGTGCTGATTATCACCGCTGCAGCTATTTACTTTCACCGCTGTTGTTTGTAGGGTGTGTACCCACTTTATCTGTATCGCTATCGTTGTAGGCCATGCTTGGGGCCCTTTCTATTATTGTGTACTTTATCTGGATGTTGGCTTTAATATTTCTGTTGTTCTGAGTTGCATGCAAGTTCCTGCGAAAGGTGTTTTCACAGACGCTTATTGGGTTCGAGCTTCACCGCTCCAACCTAAGCGGGCCCACTCACGTCCTCGCCCCAAGTATAATGGGAAGCGGGGCGTGACACAGACAAGGTCTAAAATAAATACGTGCACGAACAAGGCTACGTGCACGAAAAGCGTACAAAGGATACAGGGTCCAAAGGCGACAATAATCTCAAGTTGGGCACACGTCGGGGGTTAGCTTGCTAAGGATGCAACCAAGGTGCTACGGCCCTATCGACTCAATGACACGACTCACACACAAAGCAACAAAACCAATCAGGTACCCGAAATATCTATACGCACAGCCGTATAACGAATAGTGAGTACCGGCCGTTACATCCTACCCACCTTAGAATAAAGTCCGTCCTCGGACTTTCTAACTATAAATATATCTCTAGCCAGACTAGTAGCTATCCCAATCACATCACACTATAATTCAACCAGGTATAGTCATTACCAGTGCTTATATATGCACTAGGTAGTCAAACATTAACACTACTAACATGTATATATATATATATATATTTATTCACGCACATTATACACTTATACCTATTATAGTCAGTCAAATTCATACACGTATTTTCAATCATATATATATATATATATATATATATATATATATATGGAGAATATGCTTTATCTTTATTGAGACAAGTGAAAAGATACAAGACGCTCACGGATGGAAGAAGGATGTGTGTAACTTTGGGGCAGGAGCACAGGCGCCCTCATCCCAACAGACACATGACACCTTCCGCTATCCGTAGGGTCAAATAAGAACCGAAAAATACATGATAGTCAAGCTAGTCGATATATATATATATATATATATATATGCATATATATATATATATATTTTTTTTTTGTAAAGTTAGTTTACCATCTTTATTAAGGTGAAATAGGGATTACATAAAATACAATTAACAGGAAAGCGACAGAGAGGGGAGAGGGCACAAGCGCCGTCACCCTCTACTGACCCGCCCGTCAATTAGAGCTCTATGTATATACAAAATGTAAAGGAGAAAATAAAGAAGGTCATCCCGCGTCGCGGAAGTCCCACTTCTCAAAAGCATTCTTTGTTTCTTGAGTGTCCGGCTCCAGCTTTCCAAGAACGTCTTTGACATCAGCAGCTATCTTCTGAAATAGATTAATCTTTGTCTGTTTTTCATTTTCAAAAATCCTAGTGTTCCTTTCTTTCCAAATATGCCAAATTAATGCCGCAAGCACCAATTTAGCAAGTATGCTCAGAGGGTCCTTTCCTGAAAAATGAGATAGGTAAAAATCTCCCACCACGGGCAATTGAGGTTCAATATCCGCAGTCACCCCCAACTTTAGCAAGCATCTTTTTAGAATATAGCCTGTGTACTCACAATTAAAAAACAGATGTTCAATATCTTCAGAGATACCCACATCACAGAGGCCGCAGGAAATATCCAAGTCAATACCCCAGGCCGCAAGGTGGCATTTAGTTGGCAGTTTGCCATGAAAAGCCTTCAACGCAGCAAGTGAATGTTTAGGTATATTGTTTTGAAACCAAACTAGCTTGTGATATTTAAACTTTTCCCTTTGAATTCTGACTCCATTCCAAGCACCTGCAAGAGTAAATTCTGCGCCCAAGCTCCATACCCAAATGTCCTTTCCTTGCTTCAAAGTGATTCCCTGTAGGTGAATTCGGATTGGATCTATTGAATGATCTTGAACCCAACTTTCTCCATCCCAGTAATCAGAGACTCTCTTTAGGTTTTCGCCATCCGGGACATCAAAAGAATCATTGAGGGGACCGGTTGGTAGCCAATTATCATACCAAAAAAGAGTGGAAGACCCATCATAAACCTGTCTCCTAATCAATCGTTTCGTGTAGCGTCTGCAAGAAAGCATGAATTTCCAGGTTCCCGATTGAAATGGAGTTCCCTTGGCGGCAAAGAAAATAGCTGAATCTTTATAATTGAGTCTCATATATCTTGCCCAAAGCCCATCTTCTGATAACATGCGCCAAGTCAATTTAACCCCTGCCGCCAAATTTAAATCTGGAAGTAACCTTAGCCCAACACCACCCTCTTCCTTAGGAGTACATAGATCCTTCCAGGCCCAAAAATGTGTAGGTCCCCAGATGAATTTCCTACATAAAGTGGTAATATTGCGTAGGATGGATTTTGGAAAGCGGTAGACTTGGATCCAAAAAGAGACCATGCCATAAACGACGGTTTTAACTAGCTCAATCCGGCCTGAAATTGACAATAATGTAGAACTCCAGCCCATTAAACGCTTCCTGCACTTATCAACCAGTCTGTTGTACATGCTTGGTTTTGGATATTTAGAAGATAACGGCAGGCCCAAGTAGGTTGTAATAGCACTCCCCACTCTGATCCCAAGATAGTTAGCCAGATCAGTAGGGTTTCTAGTACCCTTACTGAAGAGAACAGTACTCTTATCCATATTTACTTCCAGACCCGTAAAGTTCTTAAAGTCCTCCAGTAATAAACATAAGCCATGAAAAGAGTGCCTATTAGCCCGACAAAAAAGCAGCAAATCATCAGCAAAGAGAATGTGGGAGATAGCTCCAGTCCGTTTCATGGGATGAATAGTACCCGAAGAAATTGATTTTTCCAACAGCAAGGAAAAAGCCTCCATACAAATGACAAAGAGATACGGGGAGAGTGGATCTCCTTGTCTAATACCCCGATTCCCCTCAAAATAGCCAGACGGGGATCCATTAATCATTACCGAGAAGGTAGGAGTGGAAATACACTCCTGAATCCATAATATAAATCTCCTGCCAAAACCCATTCTGTGAAGAATATAATAGATGAATTGTCGGTTGACACTATCAAATGCCTTTCGCAAATCCAGCTTTAAGCAGGCCCTGGAACCCATTGGATTGCTAAAGTCTCTGATTTGTTCATGGGCAAGAAGAGCACTATCTGATAGGAGTCTCCCCTTAAGGAATGCAGACTGATTCGGAGATATCAGTTCATGAATAATATTCCTGAGTCTGTTACTAATAATTTTGCTAATAACCTTGTATACCACATTACAGCAAGCAATGGGTCGGTAGTCACTGAGACTAGAGGCATTTGCATTCTTAGGCACAAGGGTAAGGTTTGTGTGATTAAAGGGGTGCATAATAGAGAAAGATCTGAAAAAAGAGTGGATAGCCTCAGAAAAATCATTACCTATAACATTCCACCCATGCTGGAAAAAATACCCATTGAAACCATCCGGCCCTGGAGATTTATCCACCCCAATTTGGAATACCGCCTCTTTAATCTCCTCATTAGATACACAACGCTCCAGCCAAACAGCAGCATCAGCAGTTACAATTCTCTTTGGGACCAATCTAGGGAAAACATCCCAATAGGAGTTTTGGTTGTAAAGTTCTTCATAATATTTTGGAGCCGCAACTCTAATATTCTCAGTGGAGGAATCACGATTACCCTTAGCGTCAATAAAATGCCCCAGGTTATTGTGACTCTGACGGGCCTTCATAGCTGTGTAAAAGAATTTAGAGTTCTTATCCCCGAGAGATAGCCAATTTTGTCTGCTCTTCTGGCGTAACATCTCTTCTTCAACTCCAATCATAAAGCTCAATTTTTTTGCTAAATCACGCTCAGTAAGCTGGAGCCGTGTATTATAAAGTATATCTGGGGAATTTCGAACTTCATGGAGAGCTGTAGAACATGCCTCAATATCCGTATTCAAGACATGATTTTTAGCCCAAGCACGGAGATTTGGCTTGAAATTCCGAAGTTTGATGAACAGCCTGTGCATGGGGGAACCAATAACCTCATAATTCCAAGCCGATTCCAGCAACTGTTGATAACCAGTGAGCTTAACCCAAGCATTGAAGAACCGAAACGGTTTAGGGAAGGAAAGGCTTTTCTGATGGAGCTTCACTAGCATCGGAGCATGGTCACTGGTATTTGAATCCAGGTACTCAACAAACGTATCAGGAAGTAAGCTAAGCCAAGGTGGGTTACACATCACCCTATCAAGTCTTGCCGTAATACGGCCAGCACCCACTCTTTGATTACACCAGGTTAGTGGATTCCCCACACTTTTGATATCATATAAGGAACACTTGCTAGCACAGTTATTGAACTCATTAAGAACATTGAGATCCACACACCTTCCACCTCTCTTCTCATTAGAGAATCTGGTACAATTAAAGTCACCCGCCACAATCCAAGCAGCCCCTTTATGCAACAAGGAGTCCGCCTCCAAGAGGTCCCATAGCAGTAGTCTCTCACTCCGGAGATTTGAACCGTATACCCCCGTAATGAAGACCGTGAGTCCCCCTGCATTGCTACAGGTAAGGGTAATATGTTGGAATGACATAGAGAGAACAGAAGCCTGCCATACACCATTCATACCAATTAGAATTCTCCCGTTTGAATGCATCTGAAAATTGTGGAAAAATTTCCAGTCATTAGGAAAACAACCACGCCATTTCCCCATGTCACTCTTCAATTTTGTTTCAATAAGAATAACCATAGAGGGATTCAGAAGCCTGAGTCTATCCCGCAAGTCCCGCCTACGAACAGCATTATTTAGCCCTCGGGCATTCCATACAAAGATACTCATAATTAACAATGTTGGTTTGGCTTCCCCGAAGCCCCTTCTTTGATTCTCAAACTCCTCCTTGAGCTCCCCACAATTGGTTCAATTATAGTAGTCTTTTTGGATAGATCTCTTCTTTCATTTGCCAACTTGTCAGCTTGTAAAGAATCAATAATCCATTCAGGATTTAGTATTGTCATTGGGTCAGGAGTAGTTGTTTCATAAGGCACTTGGCAACTGCTCCCAGGAATATCAGATGCCTGCAAAGGAGTTTCAGAGATTGTGATAGGGGGAGTACCTTGGTCCAAGTCTACCGCAGCTGGATGAACTTGACTGGGGAATTGATCGCCTGAAATAGCCGGGATGGTTTCCTCTGGGACTGGAATATCACACGCTTGGATGATATCAGCAGGAATTGAGGGGACCCCCTTCACCAAATCACACGCATCTTCTCCATTAAGTACCGGGGTATTATTAATTCCAACATCTGAAGAGCTGAATTCCCCTTCTTTGGAAATAGGCACTGAAGAACAAGGAGTCGAGGATTCCAGAGGGCTCACCACATTCAGGCTACCCCCTTCAACCTTATCAGAGACAGTGGGGTCTTTGTTTTGTTTTGTATTACCGTTATCACCCGATTTTTGTTCTTGGATCGAAGGGAGCTTCACATTGTCAGGGCATTGTGCATTGGAGTGACCGAAACAAATACAGTTAGAGCACCTAGGGGGTTCGCCTTCAATCTTCACTTGTACCGCAATTTTAGAGCCATCTTCCAAGACGACCATAACCTGAGTAGGAATTGGCCGTTTAGCATCCACCTCTATAAGACAGCGGGCATAGGAGATCCTTTCTAATTTAGCAGTTTGTCTATCCAGGCAGAGTGGCACCCCAATCACTGAGGCAATTATATTGAAGATCTCTCGCGTCCACATATCCAGAGGCACACCGTGGAGTTGAGCCCAAACAGGGACATCAGATAGAATATCTCTCTCATGTCGAATAGTAGAGCTCCATCTTTGTAATACCACGAGTCTTCCATCGAAGAGCCAAGGCCCGCCATGCAAAATCCTTTCACATTCAGTGCCATCCTCAAACTTAAAGTAGAAAAAACCATTTTCTCTACTAAAGATTTTTAGCCCCTTTTTTAAATACCAAAGTCTATCTACCCAAGCACGGATTTGACCGTAAAAGGGTATATCCCCAAGCACATATCCCACCAGCGTGTTGGTCCATTGTGCCCGACCTTTGGCCAACAGAGTGTTGGTAACAATTGCAACTTCAGCTCCTTCTTCATTCACCCCCGGCTTAATATAATTCATTGAGAATTCAGAGCCGTAGGATCTCCTGTTAGCACACATATCCGCCCAGGATAATTTTGCAGATTTTGTGTCAATCAATAAATTGACCTTAGGCCGGTTCGGCAATTCTACAAACACTTTACGTGCATCAGCAATGGATGTCTGTCGATGAGAGTGAGAGCCCCCTTTCAGCCCTCCAGTCCGGATGTGATTCATAGGACCAATAGCTCCAAGCCTTCTTCCCACCCCCAAGGGTTTCCCGGTCCCACCCAATCCGGCTGATTTGTGACCTTCATATCCCGAACCTTTGTTTGCCGGACCTCCGTTTCTCCGCCTGTGAACAAGTTCCCAGCCGTCATCGTTGCCTTGTGCCTTCCTCTCGATTCCCCGAGAACTCCCAGCATCCCCAGTTGAGAGGCCCGATCCAGCCCCAATCTGAACATCGCTGTTGCTGCAAAAACCCGAGCCGTCACCGAAGGAAGGCTTAGCCGTCACTTCGGGAATACCGATCGCTAGGCCCTCCGTTACCAATGGGATCCCATTTACTTTGCCTTCATTAGAGTCTTTCACCGAGTCGCCTCCAGGATCTCCCAAGGTCGCCGCTCCGCAATTTCCGGATCTCATTTTTATATATATGACTTTATATATATATATTCATATATGCATATATATATATATATATATGCATATATATATATATATATGCATACATCCCTTATATATAACTACTACTTACCTAGCACAAACCAATAGTTCAGATACTCATATAAGAATAGTCTCACACTAGCAAATACAATCATTGCTCTACGTATATATAACTACCTATGCACAAAACAAACATGGGTATACCACTCCCTAATATTTCCTAGTATATATCCAATACCAAACACATCAACACATATAGTCACACCATACCATTATTAAATCAAGTTATTATATCTAAAATACATTTACTACTACTATAATTTCACAATTATATAGTCATTCAAATGCATGCAAATATTTCACCAAATATTCACATCACATACGGTCCTATAACTATATTCACGACACGCCACACATACCATAGTCACCAACCTATAGCTAAGCACATACTTACCCGTGCATGGTGCACACCCACGCACGCTAACATTCCATTCATATATACCAATCATACCACTATATACTCAGCACATCTACACTCCTAGTTTAGCTAGCACACATACGTTCACACAAGCAAGTCCTTAGTAAATAACTATACCACAAGACCAACACCTATAACTATATACTGGTACAGCGACCCACAATCATGTGCGTAACACAACCAGGCACAAACAATCCTATCACTATACATACCTCATCCATCGCTATATTCATGGTACTACACGCAAACCACAGACATTTGTAACAATATACTTAGAGTATACTCACACAAGCTTGAGTGAGACTCAAAACACATATCAGAATTCTCTATATACGCAACACGGTATCTATACATATAGCAATACCACTCCAATGTATACACATCTACTAACATAACCATATACATACCCTAATGTCAAACACACTTAATTTTTAGTCAGGTAACGCCACATAGTTCAATCACTTTATATACCATAATATTATTACAGACATCAGCATACGTATAATTATAATACACTCCCTAATACATGCATTCATCGTATAGTCACACACATGTTACATATATATTCACACCATATCCCTCTACCTATAATTAGTATACCAACACATCTACTTATCCAAACCTAGTTTAAGACATACCATAACTTTGTATACCTCACGGTATGCACGCACATGCACAACATCTCGTAAAGGCAAGCAATACCAAACAAAATTACAACCCTATTACCATACGTATATCACATATACACTCATGCCGCAAATACATAGCTACTTATGTTTAAGTACAATACATATCTACGTACGAGCACACACTCACATGTACTAACATATAGGTCATATAATAGGCCTACTCACTTAACTATAAGTACACTTATTATCATTACACCTAACATACACACGACTTACTAATATATTATATACCAAGCATCTACAAGTATCTTCAAGCTACTTACACTACTAGTATATGCCCCAATACAATTTCCAATATCTATACAGACATCCCTAAAGCGGTATAGCTATCCGCACATATATAATAACACCACCATATATACAACTTCACACATATATCACGAATAACACTGATTATACATACATAATACAAGAGTCAATTATTAATACCCTAAGGGTAGCACGCTCATACGGGTCCACACACTCCACCTATATGCAGGCACCTCCACGACATAACAATTTATACTAATGGGCCCACCAAACTATACTAAGGTTGACACAGGCAATGATAAGCACTAATGGTTAAACAATAGGAAAGAAACCGAAGCCAAAAGCGTAACGAAGGAAAGATCGAAAAGCACGAGTTCAGCTAGGACGAAGATAAGGAGCCAGATTGGTTGGTGAATCAGTGGTATAATTGTGAATGTTTAGGTGGGAAAAGAAAGATGTATTGAAGCTCCGTTAGGATACAGGAAAATAGTCTAAATAACATAAGCTAAAATACGAAAAGTTTGAAAACTATCGTACTTCAAAAGTTGGAGTCCCCTTCTGTATAAAAATATTTGGAGGTCGATAAAACAAGTTGTTCGAAACAAGTTTGAGTCGCATAAACATAATAAGAGAAAATGGTTTATTGGCTTATTGAATATAAGGAAGAAGTAAAACATTCACACGAACATTAAGGACATAGGTTAGAAAATATTATGTGGTAGTAATTTAATAAGTTCGGTAAAAGTTCGAAATTCAAAGAATGAAATCAGATCAACTATAGTGTAGAGAATTTAAGCTCATGCTAAATATTTTCCAAGTCTTAAAACTGGGGAGAAATTTCAAATAAATAATATTGAAAATACTTTTAGAGAAACCCGGATTTGCCAAACGAACTGATTTATACAAAGATCTTAAAGTACGAGTACCACGAACCTAGAACTGATATATATATATATATATGTATATATATATATATGTATATATATATATATATATATGTATATATATATATATATATGTATATATATACATATATATATGTATATATATACATATATATATATATACATATATATATGTATATATATATATATATGTATATGTATATATATATATATATATATATATATATATATATAAAATTGAAGTTCTATTTATCTTGGAAGATATTCTAAAGTATATATAGTAAATGGCTAAAATGAATTTCGTAGTTTAGAAAAAGATGGTATATCGAACTATCAAAATTGTAATAAAGTTTTAAAACCAAAATGCGAGAAATATTGGTTAGCAAATAGCTACGAGATAGTAATTAAAATTACAACCAATAGACTCCAAAATCTACGAAAGGATTTTAACTCAATCGAATAGTGAGGAATTAAATATTTAAGAAGAGTGTTTTTTAAAACAAGTAAACTGAGCGAAAACTTTTAATAAGGAAAAAGCGAAATTGACTTTGAAGGATTCAAGATTTGCAACGGAGAAAATTCGAAAGATTAACGATAATCGCCATGAAGTGATCACGTGAAACGAGGGCAAGAATAAGATCGCGTGGTCTTATACAAAATACACCTAGGATATAACTCATAAAAATCTTCGGGGAACTCCTACGGTCGACCAACTAAGGATTAGGAAACTTAGCGCTAAGACTTCCTAAGGGACTAGACTGTAAGGAACTGCGTTCGGCTTGGCCCGAAATCGACGAATCCAAGCGAACGACTAAAGGAGTTCTAGAAGTCTATTATGGTCGGAGCTAGACGATTACATCAATCTCCAGCATGGAGTCTAGCTAACAATCAGGGACCTATAAATAGCAAGCACAGATGTCTAACTAAGTCTTACTATAGTCCTGATCTAATGGATCACCTACTAAGCTGAGACAGATGTTCGGGCAACATGTCTACCAACCACCTAAGACATAGGAAACGATAAAAATTAGACTCATGGCTTATGATTTGGATGTTTTAATTTATTTAATGGACATTCTATTTTTATTATCGTTGTTTCGATAATTCGCAGTTGCAAGAGGGCCTGCATGGGCCACCAACAAAACCTGTCACGACCCGCTTCCCTAAAATGGAGGCGAGTCGTGAGAAGTCCGCTCAGACTTGGAGCTGTGAGGCTCCAGTCTGTAAAGCGTCTGGAATAACCGAGTATAGGTCGTTGCAAATGCGAAGCAGAACAACAATAATAATAAAGAAAGGATACAAATAAAATTATTTCAATCTCAGAATGTCCACAATAAATTTCCAACATCACAGAAAAGCCACCAGGCTAAAAAGAAGAGTCTAAAGGGCCCAAGCATGGCCAACAGAAATAATCAACATACAGAAAGAAAAGTGCTACGCACCGACACCCTAACAAGAACTAATCAGAAGCAACACAGAACTACGCCTCTACGACTGGTCGCCGGTGTCCACGTACTCCACGTCAACGGTGGACCCAGGCTCAAAGTCAGCAAACACCTCGTCCTCGGCAACGGACTCTGGCTCAGCAACTAACATTCGACACCCAAAAGAGACGAGGGCGCATGTTAGCAAGTCTACAAGAGACTTGTGCAAAGAAACTAAGAAGAAACAACCTAGCAGTTCTAAAAGTATGCGATGACATGATAGTTTAAGATATGAATGCAACAAGTAGTAACGTGCAACAAGTATGACATGGCAAGGTAGCAAAGCTAGTGAACATTCACATGGATTTTACAAGTCAAGTAAACACGTCGTGCACATAGATTATGCCTTTTGGCTGGAGTGGCTGTACGGGCCAACTCCTAAGCTCAAGTGATCGCGTATCCCTACCCCTCCACGTGTATCGGGCGTTGGCTTTTGACCAACACATGTAGCCCGCTTCTGGATCACGAGCCAGGAAGTGTATTTGGCATAGGGTTGTGCCTGCAATGCAGGTGTCTAGCCTCAACAAGGAAGTACTGTAGCGTGTGCTACGAATGCAACATTCAAGCATAGATGACAGGTGGATGCATGGCATGGCAGAGTATAATTTAAGTGCGTACAAATAAGGAATTTAAACGTGACAAGCATGGCAGAGCAAAAGTAAAGAGCGTACAGTTATGGAAATTAAACGTGACAGGCAAAAATGCATGAATGACATGGCAGGGTGACAGATCTAGCTTCGTTGTCAAGCTAGATCTTAAAATTGCGTCTAGGCGAGTATCATTTCGTCGCCTAGTCTCTTTTACGCTAAAAACGGGGAAATGGCCTAAGACATGGCCTAAAGCACAAATTGGCAAGTTTCACTTTCCTGAAATCAGTCGTTCTGAAATACCGTCCAATCAGTCCAGTCTACCTATATGCTCGGATCACCAGCCTACAGTCCCAAATTAAATTATCTTTATTAGTGATTTACCAGACAATTAAATTACTGATTTTTATCTTCATTAGCATACATTGGTTGGGGTCCTAAGTGTTCAGAAAGTTACCCTTACACGATGCGAGATCTACACTGGCGTCGGGTAGCGACACCAGGGGTTGAATCCGGTAGCGCGTAGGGTAACGGTGTCGGCTCAGAAAGGTAACGGGTCGCGAAGAAAGACGCACTATATCTGCGTTATCAGATACACGGTAATAAGCTAAATGTGTCAACTAATTAAACGATAACACAATTTAGCACACATACGCAGCCTTCCAACTTGTAAAACTAAATGTAGGTTATATGACAAGATGTATAAGTTAACTCATGAAAGTTCTATACCCATACTATTAATAAACCTAGGTATCATAGGGTTCTGTTCCCAAGAAGGAGGACACAGTTATGAACATATACGGCTGAAATAACTAACAACCCATACAACACGTTAATAACACATCACCTTAAGAGATCAGGTGAACTGCTCTCGTGAAGGTCATACATCGTGGGCTCCCGGCGTGAGGGAAGACGTGGGCTGCGCCACGTGGAGAAGGGGATGCCGTGAGTGACAGAGGGCGAGGCAAGGATGGCCGGAGGGTGAACTGGGCGGATCGCTGCTGCTCCGTGCTGATGCTGCCGGTGACTGCTATCGTAGCACGAGGATGCGCGCGCGGCGGCCATGGGTTGCCGGAGCAAGGCAAGGGGAGGCGAGGGTCTGAGGAGAACCGCTGGGTGGTCGGAACTAGGTGCTTTCCGACGTTGTAGGCCAGAGGGGAGGAAGCCACGGTGGCAAAGTGGTGAGGGGCCGGAGTAGGCGCCGGCGTTGGTAGATGAAGATGCAGTGGGTTTCCGTGGAGGGCGCGACCAAGGGTTCGGGAGGGAGGAAGATGAAACGGAGAGGAAAAAGAATGTGGCGACGGCTCGTGATATTTGGTTTGCTAGGTGAAAAAGAACTAGGGTTATAAAATATAATACCCTAGGGGAGCAGCTCACGTGGGAGTGTATTCTAGGCTTAGGTTAGTTTTAAAAATTGTTTTATTAAAAAAATAATAAAAACCTATGCTCTCTCTCACCCTCTCTCATGCTGGTATGCGGCCAAGTGAGGGAAAAGAAGTGGGCTAAGCTCAGCATTAGAATTAGGAAGTGAGAAATATTAGTAACTAATTTTAGGGGAGGAAACCCATGAACAGTGGGTTAACTATAGTTTAAACTGGGGAAAAAGTGAAAGTGGGTCAAACGGGGCTTGAAAATCGTAAGATAAATACTGGGCTGACCGTGTGGACGAGAGAAACAAAATTAAGAAGACGAATCACAATTACGACGACGAGAGACGAAACTAAAAATAAAAACGTCTCACGACAAAAGTGAAAGTCGCGACATCTCATCAAACAAAGTCAAATCGTAGGAGAACGACCTGTGAAATGACGTTCCAAATTAATTCCACAATTTAATATTCTTTGAGAGGGTCACAACGGCATATTACACCAAAGAGTTCGGATACAGACAAGGTCTAAAATAAATACGTGCATGAACAAGGCTACGTGCATGAAAAGCGTACAAAGGGGTCCAAAGGCGACAGTAATCTCAAGTTGGGCACACGTCGGGGGTTGGCTTGTTAAAGATGCAACCAAGGTACTACGGCCCTATCGACTCAACGACACAACTCACACACAAAGCAACAAAACCAATCAGGTACCCGAAATTGCTATACGCACAGCCGTATAACGAATAGTGAGTACCGGCCATTACACACCTCATATTCTTTGTGTGATTTAAAGATCTAGTTAAATTCTTTTAGCCACTTAAACGCACAAATTGCAATATTTATCTTGCCTATAGAATTTCGGGTGTAAACCAATCTCCATCAAATATTGTGGAGAATTGGATCTTTGTTGTATTTGGATTCCCCTTTGTGATATGGGACGGTGTAAATCCTAGACAAGTCTAGGTGGTTGGAAAATTCTAGTTAAGGCTGGGTCGTTGGAAATCCTAACAAGTGGAGTTAGGTAATTGTATTGCCAAGGCAATAGTGGATTAAATCTCGCACCGGATTGGTCGGGGACTGGACGTACCTAGGTTGCGGGGAACCAGGATAAAAATTGCTTGTATCTGCATTTGATCTTCTGTGATTGCTTATATTCTTTATACAAGTATTCTTTTATTTATTTGATAATATTATTATCTTTGTAATTCTTCATTTATATAATTGCAAAGTTCACCTTTTTAATTCTGATGAGTAAAGATCTACTTGTTTGTAATCTTATTTGCTTATCCTTTTATATTAACTTGTTGATTAAGAACCAAGCGTAGATCACTCTACTTGGTTTCTTAGGCAACATCTACTTGGTTTCTTAGGCAACATTAGAAGGGTTATAATTGTGCTATTATTAACGATCGAAAAGGTTTATTATTTGTACAATACTATTCACCCCCTTCTAGTGTTGTTTGCCATACCCAGGATCCAACAGTATAATGGGGAAAGGAGAAAGGCCAGTAATATTCAGCCAGAAGGTGTTCTGATCATACTCTTTAGGATATGGATAGTTGTGTGAGTATGTGTCAGGGTCTATGGCCAGGGGCCATTTGAAAAGGCGGTTCAGCGTGATGGACATGTCGTAGTCTTTGTTCATCAACTAAAACGAGAACCCCGACGGATAACTCTTGAAGGTGGATAGGAACTCTAATGTGAGTCTCCTATAGGTTTTAGCCTCATACTCTAGGAATTCCTCGCAACCGATGTTTCGGAGGAGAGTGCTAATTCCATCTAGGAGACCAAGTGTAGATAGAGCTATGACGCTCGGAAAATTGGTGGGACTGTGGTCCAAGAAGAGATGGATGAGAAGGTATCACATTGACGTTCGTCAATGAATTCTATCCCTAAGGTGTCAATCTGAGGGGGAGGGACAGGTGCATCATCCATCGCAGCAATGGCCAGAGCATCAGCGATTGTAAGGTTTCTCTAAAGCTTTCCAGTAATTTGGGATGGTCCAGAGTGCGCTTCTTGCACTCCCTCGGAGGTATGGTGAGTGTGAATTGAGTGAAATAAGGAGTGTGTGAAGTGAAATGAAGTGCAGAATCACGCAGATTAGGTATTTCAGCAAGAAATGCGAAATTTAAAGAGTGAGAAACGAGATTACCAATCGTTGAAGCTCTTCACTGAAATTTATTACAAAAATGCCAAGAAAGGGATCCCCCAAGCTATTCTCTAACCCAAGTGGAAGTCCCAAGCTACCCATGTTGATTGCGATTCGTAAAACAACCCAAAACTAGCCGTATAGGGTTGGGCTGTTGCCCGTTTGGATCGAGAATGTAGCAGCAGAGGGGGCTGATGGTGTGGAAAGCTTTGTGGAGTGATTGGGGGAATAGGACAAGTGATTTGGGATGCGGAAAGGTTGAAGAGATTGACAAAATCGAGAGGGGAATCGAAACGTTTGGAAGAACAAAGCGCAAAACAACCGTTTTGGGGAAGTTAGGGTATATATAGAGCAACGACGCAGTCGTGTCGTTTAGAATCAAATGGCCGTGTCAAATTGTAAGAATCAAAGTCAAAGAGTTGGATCGACGCATCCGTTTCGTTTGAGTTCAAACGGCCACGTCGTTTCGACAGAGAAATGATTTTTGAGCCACAAAGACAGAGAGTTACGCGGCCACGTCATTTGAGCGACGTGACCGTATGGAATTGAGAAATTTGGAGTTGGAGATTTGTGTGAGGACGCGGCCGTTTCGATTAGGTTCAAACGGCCGCGTAAAGTTGGGAAATTTTGGCATTTCAACTGTGTTCGACGCGGTCGCTTGGTTAGTATTCACACGGCCACGTAGAGTTGATAGTGGATGAAAAAATGGGCTCAAAACGACAGAGAGTTACGTGGCCGTATCGACATACCGATGCGGCCATGTTGACTGAGCGACACAACCATGTGGAATTGAAATTTTGAACTAGAAAATTTACCCCATTTCTCTCTGTCGACGCGGTCGCGTGTGCTTTCACGATGCATCGCGTCAAATCCTCTTTCAACTACTCATCCTCTTCTCTTCTTCTCTTCTCCATGCAGCCGCATGGATTTGCACCACGCGACTATTTAGATTGGTTTTTCAGCTTCTTCCTGCATTGAAAACACTTGGTTAATTTTTTGGGATTTTGAGGGTTTATTCAAAGTACAGATTTAAGCTATTTCAAAACAAAATTAAGATAGAAATCGAAATATTAAAAACGATACGAAAATGCTTGGATTACCTCCCAAGAGCACCTGTTTTAAGTCATGAGCTCGACTCCTTTTGAGATGTCTTCATGGCGGCTTTAGGGTGGAGAAGTCCAAGATGCTTTCATATGCCTCTTCATATTCTCTTCCAGCATTAGCTTCTCGAGCTCTTGATTCATTGGCTCCTTGGGAATTGTTGGATGCGATCGTAGCGGTTCTTCTTGAGGTGATTACTTTAAAACTTGTTCTTTTACAATAGGATCTCCCATGAAGTAGTGCTTCAGCCTTTATCTGTTCATGTTAAAAGAATACCCCTTTCCAATCACTTCGACAAAGCCGTAAGGAAAAACTCGTATGACTTTGTATGGTCCAGACCATCTTGATCGTAGTTTTCCAGGGAATAGCCTTAGCTTCGAATTGAAATGGAGAACCATGTCGCCTTCCTTGAACTCCCTCTTTATGATGTGTTTGTCGTGCCACCTTTTTGCATTTTCCCTATAAATGCGGAAATTCGCATAGGCGTCAAGTCTAAATTCATCCAACTCATTTAGTTGTATAAGGCGGCGCTCTTGTGCACTCATGTTATCAAATTTTAGGTGTTTGATGGCCCAATAACCTTTGTGCTCTAATTCTACCAGAAGATGGCATGTCATCCTCGCCAACGAAGATCGAAGATCGCAGGTCACACACGCGCACACACGCACACGCGCGCGCACACACACACACACACACAGAGAGAGAGAGAGAGAGAGAGAGAGAGAGAGAGAGAGAGAGAGAGAGAGAGAGAGAGAGAGAGAGAGAGAGAGAGAGAGAGAGAGATGTTAGGGTTTGCCAGGTTGGTGAAGATGAATGTGTTTTTGGAGAGAAGGAGAGATAAAAGAAGTAGTTAAACAAATATAGATAAAAAAGAAATAATAAAAGTTTTTTCTATTGCGGTTCTAAACTGTCATAAACGATAATTTTCATCCAAGTGCTCGATGATTCTTCCCACGACTTGCTTTTTTTAACGTTTTAGCGGTTTCAAACCGCTAAAAATATACGTCTTGTGAAATTTTTATTTTTTGAAACGACATAATTAGTAGCAATTTTTTGAACCGCTACTAAAAGAACCGCAAAAAATAAGCCCTCCTTTTGTAGTGTGGTTTCCATAGGTAGCCATGCTATAGTTTGAGTATGCTCAACAACTACAACACAGAACTTATAATTGCCAGCCTCTAAAACAAGGAGCGCTACGGCTAATCTTGAAGAAGATTTTAAACGTATTTGACTAGATGTAATCTGTGGTGTCACTTATAATAACATGCATCTTTGTGGTCCAGTGGAACACGGCCAGGGATTTGGCTAGGCCAGGATCACTATCCCCAATCGAGCTAAGGTGATCAACAACACTAGTCACAAAAAACGCTAGACCGGTTCATGATCCTTTAAGGAGACTAATTAATTATATGTGTAACAACGATTTAATATGGCTTCTTAATCCTATGAACTAGTTGAATCCTAAAATTCAAATTTATTAGGATTGGTTAATAACTTTTATTAAGTCCTTATCAACTATAAGGAATTATCGTGCTATCCTAATCATGTATTAGGGATTTTAAAAATTCAAGTTGCAACGGTTTAAATCATAGCTTTTTTAAAAATTATTATTAGAACAATTAAAATAACAATTATTGGAGAGGTCTACCCTAATCAAGTATTAGGAATTTAATTGTTGCAACAATTTTTAAAACATAGCATGTCCATCTAAAAATTATATTGTAATTTTTAGAAAGTATTTAATTGCTAACAGAATAGGTTTTCTTACGTTATCATATAATGAACAAAAAATTGCATAACCATTAAAAATACTAAAAATTTTATCACATAAAATTTTAGCATGAACACTTGTAAATTAAAATAATCTCATAATTAAGTTAAAACAATTATTAATAATCATCTCATAATTATTAGCAAAGAAACAAGCAACTTAAAGATTTATCTCATAAATTAAAGTTGCAACATTTTTAATAATTATCATATAATTATTAAGGCTAAATAATCATATTATTATCATGTTTCTATTAAAGATCCAATGCTATCATATCATTTGCAGAAATTAGATCAAAGTAGACCTAGGCTCTGATACTAATGTTGGGTTTTGATGGACCCTTAAGGCATAAAATCTATGCCCGTCCTATGTCGGACGGACGATAGAAACAAAAAAGGTAGCGGAATAAAAAACATTAAACTATTTAATGTCAGCCCTAAGAGTTTCATGAACCCTTGCCATGAAAATCTACTATCTTTGGGGTGAGTCGGACCAACCACAAAGAAATATCTAAACTACTGCAACATATATAAAAGCATAGTAAAGGAAATCAAACTAGGAACTTCATTTTCGCGGAATACGAAGAGTCGTTTCCAGCAACCTTTCTTTGACTTCCGAAGCGATGCCAGCATTGGGGTTGAGCCACTTCTTCCGAGCTGAACCTGGGTTCTCTCTTAAAACAATGTGAGAACTACTCCCAAGTGCAGGAGATCGTGCAAGTAATATCCTGGTGAGTCTAGGTATCGAATCCACGGGACAACTGACCTGCAAAACTACGAACGTCAATCTGTAAAGAATAATAATACGATGAGAACCAACCACCTATCAGGTATAATCAAGAGTATCAAGAGTTTGGAATAAGAAAAGAAAATCTTACGATATTTACGGTGACTTCGGTAGGGATACGAGTATGGGGAATATGTGTTGGGTTTGATTTCGTTAGGGTGTGTGCAATCAATGATTATCAATACCTTTTCTATAACGCAACGTTTCGTCCGGTCAGGGCACGAGAACGTCGGAAAGTATGGCGTTCGAGTATATAAAAGCGTGCCAAAGAATTAATCACGTGCAAATAGGGCGAAAAGATATAGAAATCAATGAATACGACACCCTAACTACATCAACACCAACACATTTGAAGTGGATGTGCTACAGCTGTGAGTTCATTAGGAGTTAATAATCGCTGAAATATCATGTCTTTTATATAACTCAACGCTTCACCCGATCAAGGCGTGAAGACGTCGGAAGGTGAATCGATAAAAACTAGTCAAAATAGCCGTATACGTATCACTAGCAACATTGATTTCATTAAACGATAAACGCAACAATAAGTTCAGATTAGTGAACATGAGTTGGCTAGCCTTGTCAGGGCCTAGCCATATGGGATGTAAACAATATCGACAATAAGCAAATACCCAACAATTACGTTGTAGAAATCAATGTTACGAGCAATTTTGACATGATAATAGGGCTAAAGACATGAAATTTAGCGAATAAATACTCATAACTACATCACAACCATAGCACAAGGAGATTAGCCACGCATGGTGTAAAGAAAATCAGATTTCATAGCCAAATACATCGTTTTAATAGCCAAAATACAATGAAATACACCAAATACGGGGTATACGTTCAAGAATTTATCACCAAATCTCCACTTTAGAACCCAAAACTCCCTGGAAAGTAGAAGAATAGCCTCTGGGATTTTTCAGAATTTTCCCCTGGAGAAATACGCACAGTAGCCGCTCCAAAAGTCCCAAAATACGCCAGAATGCCCCCAAAAACCCTAGAAATACGCTTATATAATAGCATTGCGGGTTTGGGGGCTTAACGGGTCGAAAACCGCTTCGTTACGCATCCGAACCCGATCCAATAGCCTCTAGTTGATCTGGGCCGTTGATCAAAGGCGGGATCTTCCCACCGAGTGCCACGTGGCCCTCTCTATCGGGTTCGCGCCCGAATCCACATCGCTCGAATCCGTGCTCTGCTCGGAGTCGATCTCCACCGTCAGATCAAACAAATAACGGGCACGATCGTGCCACGTCACCCCGCAAGAATTGCAGCCGCCCGCTTCGCAATTGATTTCGAATTCGAACCCACGGTCGATCGTCACCGTTGGATTCTCGGAGCAACGGCCACGATGCCGCAGAGATCGCCCGCACGCTGCGCCTCCGACTTCGATGCAGCTTCGATGTAGGCCGTTGGATGTAGATCCTGCGGCTCTCGGAGAGCCACGTCGACAGAAGGAATCGCGAGCTCTCCGCCTTCGCTGAGAAGCGCCTGCCGCCGTTGGATCTTGATCTTGCGCTCCAGAGATGGCCACGTCGTCCGTTCCATGGGCGCCGTTCGATTCGGGCGGGAAACACTGGATGCACGCCACGTGTCCGCCAAGATTCGTGCGGGGCGCGTATTTTCGTATTTTAAACGTATTTCTTCCGTATTTCTTCAATAAAATGGTATTCTGCATTCAAAAATACACAGTAATTAGCACAGATCTCAGAAAAATACAAATAAATAGTCATTGGAATCGTGAGATCGAGACCAACCCATGAAAAATATAAAAAGGCAGAAATACTCAATAAACTTCATACTTTGTGCACAAATAAATGATTTTCTCTAATAAATAACGATGTACAAAATATGAATGTATTAGAGAACAATTAAGCATCATATGGGCACAAAATAGGACTAATTAGGGGGTTAAATATGCAATATTCACTCCAAATCACACCCCCCAACTAGCGTTTTGCTAGTCCATAGCAAAAAGAGCGATGAATACAGATGATTAATAAAATAATAAATTCTATCAATTGCTTATGGTATGGCTCAATGGTACGCTTTTCAACATGATCCTGGCCATCAATATACACAATCCATGCACAAGATCAATCACATGAAATTTTCTCTAGTTTAATTTGAATAAATAACATACAAGCCTCGTTTTGCGCAAGCGAAAGTATAACACGTCGTTATATTCTAGTCTTCTTATTTCCAAGGAATTGGCCTATCAGAACAATCATTCAAAACATGGGTATTGAAGTTGCTCAGTATATTCACCATTTCTTTTCTTTTATTAGTTCCGCGTAACGCGCATCAGGCAACATTTGCGGAAAAAAAATATAACTTGGATCGCTCCATCAAATGAGTGAGGTTCCGGTCAATGGCTCCCAAATCAGACGATAATAGGGCATTAGGCCAAAAAGGACCCCTCGGACTGTACTACTCGAGCCAGCCAAGTTATTTATTTGGTGACACACTTATTCATTGTCATTTCATTTTTTTTTCAATGTTTCATTTTTTTCTCTTTTTTTTTCATAAGCAACTCAATACCCATAAATCGAACATAAACATCAATAACGAAGGCCAAATTTCCTCTTCAACTTGAAGACATTTCTAATAAATTGTGTATACTTAAGCTTTTTCATCACATTAGCATGCATGAAATAAACTAAAACTATTTCGAGATATTAATCATGGTAATTGAAAATTTTCATGAATATCATATTAACGAGCAATTCCATGAAGAAAAAAAATTAATATTTCAGGTCATAAGCAATTTTTAGAACTCAATTAACTCATAATCACCCGCATTTGAGGTATACGAAGGAGTTTAAAATGGTGAGATTGGTGGTTCATTCTTTCCTTATGCCACGTTTTTGAAAAAAAAATCCTAAGGTCTCATACACACCCCCCAACTAAAGATGGACATTGTCCTCAATGTCGAAAGGGGTACGAGTTTATTCAAGCAAGCATCCTAGAAAGCATATAAAAATCTACACTACTGGAAAGAACACACCGTGGTCAAATGTTGGATCACGAATCTTTAATGGTGGAGGAAGTTGTTCAATTTGATCCTTGCGCTCCTCGGCGATTAATCTTCCTCCTTTAGCTAAATTGGACTCCAGCAACACAACTCCAAGCATCTCTATAAGCTGTTTACCAATGTCCTGCAAGAGATGAGTTATGTCAGTCCAAATTATTTTAAAATTATTTGCCATAAACATATTCCAAATATAGTCATCAAAATAGGTGAAGTAAAATAGAGCATGGTGATGACAACTCCCTGAAAAATGTGCACTATGCTCGGTATGATGCTCGGTCAATGTGGAGAGGGGTAAATGATTTTGGGAAAAAACTGGGGAAGGGAATGGTTCAGGCTCAATAGTGACGATCTTTGAACTCATGTCCCTAATCGTCTCCTCCTCCTGTTCATCCAAAATTGCTCGCTCATCCTATACTTTGCACACACTTCCTGCCATGTCAATGTTTTCATTCGTGACTTCATCGTGACATGTCTCGCTCGTTATACCTGCAATAGAAGATAAACTCACATTAGATTCTGGAAATTGAATTTCAAAAGATTTATTTTCTTCTAAGCAAGTGGCAATCAGCTTAAGATTTTCAATAGATTGTTGGATCTGCCGACTCCGATCGAGGACTTTCTCTTGGAATTGATAGGACGTGGCCTCATGTGTCTGAATAAGCAGTTGAACTTCCTCTTTCAAGTGTTGCAAAGGTACGTCTACGCTTTGCTCTCCTTGATCAAGGCTTGAAGGCTCAGTTGAATCGCACTCTGAAGTCTCTTTCATGATTTCTCCGTTCTCTTGTAAAGACTCCATGTACTTCCACACCTCTGTCGGCGTCATGACTCCCAAGAATTCCTGCAGCTGTGGTCGTAGTCCACCTAGGAAGGACTCCATAAGCTCTTTCTTCGTGTACCCATACTGCGGATAGCTCGATATTATGTCTGTGAACCTCCTCCAGGCCTGAAAGAAAGTTTCACAATTAGTCTGATTAAAACTAACAATCTTTAGCTTCTCCATACTATGTTTGTGTGCCTTATCATATTCTGCATCATACAAATTGTTCGTGCAATAGAATTTCATGTATTCCATATACTCCATTTTTTAAAAAGAAAACCAAAAAATAAAAAAAATCCTAGACTATAAGATGGAAGGATCTCACCGAATGTTCCTCCAAACGAACTGAAATCGTAGATCGCAAGTACTGTTGTCCTCGGCAACGGCGCCAAAAACTGGGTTCTCTCTTAAAACAATGTGAGAACTACTCCCAAGCGCAGGAGATCGTGCAAGTAATATCCTTGTGAGTCCAGGTATCGAATCCGTGGGACAACTGACCTGCAAAACTACGAACGTCAATCTGTAAAGAATAATAATACGATGAGAACCAACCACCTATCAGGTATAATCAAGAGTATCAAGAGTTTGGAATAAGAAAAGAAAATCTTACGATATTTACGGTGACTTCGGTAGGGATACGAGTATGGGGAATATGTGTTGGGTTTGATTTCGTTAGGGTGTGTGCAATCAATGATTATCAATACCTTTTCTATAACTCAACGTTTCGTCCGGTCGGGGCACGAGAACGTCGGAAAGTATGGCGTTCGAGTATATAAAAGCGTGCCAAAGAATTAATCACGTGCAAATAGGGCGAAAAGATATAGAAATCAAGAATACGACACCCTAACTACGTCAACACCAACACATATGAAGTGGATGTGCTACGGCTGTGAGTTCATTAGGAGTTAATAATCGCTGAAGTATCATGTCTTTTATATAACTCAATGCTTCACCCGGTCAAGGCGTGAAGACGTCGGAAGGTGAATCGATAAAAACTAGTCAAAATAACCGTATACGTATCACTAGCAACATTGATTTCATTAAACGATAAACGCAACAATAAGTTCAGATTAGTGAACATGAGTTGGCTAGCCTTGTCAGGGCCTAGCCATATGGGATGTAAACAATATCGACAATAAGCAAATACCCAACAAATACGTTGTAGAAATCAATGTTACGAGCAATTTTGACATGATAATAGGGCTAAAGACATGAAATTTAGCGAATAAATACTCCTAACTACATCACAACCATAGCACAAGGAGATTAGCCACGCATGGTGTAAAGAAAATCAGATTTCATAGCCAAATACATCGTTTTAATAGCCAAAATACAATGAAATACACCAAATACGGGGTATAAGTTCAAGAATTTTTCACCAAATCTCCACTTTAGAACCCAAAACTCCCTGGAAAGTAGAAGAATAGCCTCTGGGATTTTTCAGAATTTTCCCCTGGAGAAATACGCACAGTAGCCGCTCCAAAAGTCCCAAAATACGCCAGAATGCCCCCAAAAAACCCTAGAAATACGCTTATATAATAGCATTGCGGGTTTGGGGGCTTAACGGGTCGAAAACTGCTTCGTTACGCATCCGAACCCGATCCAATAGCCTCTAGTTGATCTGGGCCGTTGATCAAAGGCGGGATCTTCCCACTGAGTACCACGTGGCCCTCTCTATCGGGTTCGCGCCCGAATCCACATCGCTCGAATCCGTGCTCAGCTCGGAGTCGATCTCCACTGTCGGATAAAACAAATAACGGGCACGATCATGCCACGTCACCCCGCAAGAATCGCAGCCGCCTGCTTCGCAATTGATTTCGAATTCGAACCCGCGGTCGATCGTCACCGTTGGATTCTCGGAGCAACGGCCACGATGCCGCAGAGATCGCCCCCACGTTGTGCCTCCGACTTTGATGCGGCTTCGATGTAGGCCGTTGGATGTAGATCATGCGGCTCTCGGAGAGCCACGTCGACAGAAGGAATCGCGAGCTCTCCGCCTTCGCTGAGAAGCGCCTGCCGCCGTTGGATCTTGATCTTGCGCTCCAGAGATGGCCACGTCGTCCGTTCCATGGGCGCCGTTCGATTCGGTCGGGAAACGCTGGATGCGTGCCACGTGTCCGCCAAGATTCGTGCGGGGCACATATTTTCATATTTTAAACGTATTTCTTCCGTATTTCTTCAATTAAATGGTATTCTGCATTCAAAAATACACAGTAATTAGCACAGATCACAGAAAAATACAAATAAATAGTCGTTGGAATTGTGAGATCGAGACCAAGCCATGAAAAATATAAAAAGGCAAAAATACTCAATAAACTTCATACTTTGTGCACAAATAAATGATTTTCTCTAATAAATAATGATGTACAAAATACGAATGTATTAGAGAACAATTAAGCATCATATGGGCACAAAATAGGACTAATTAGGGGGTTAAATACACAATCTCCACTCCAAATCACTGAACCACGTCCCGAGCTGAACTGCATCCCGAGGCGAGCCCATACAGCACTTCCGAGCCAACCGCTTGCCGAAGAAAGTTTCAGTTGAGCAGGACACACATCGAAGACTTTGGATCTGATTCAAACCTCATCGTCGTCTTGCTAGGACTCAAACTGAGGAACGGAAGAATTTTAGGAGGGAATAAATTTTAAGTTTTACTTCGAGCGTGCTCAAAACTTTTTGGATCTACTCAAAACAGAGACTTGGTGCAGGTTTTCAAGGGGGGTCCCCTATTTATTTAGGAAGCCGCCCCCCTTCCTCATCTCACGAGCAATGTGGGACTAAAGTTAATGGAGGAAAAAACAATTTCAAGTTTACCTTCCACGAAAACCAAACTTTAGAGAATTATTCCTCCCTCACCATAGAGATTTGCAAGTGATATCATATATCAAATCGAATAGCACTGAACGGTGAACGCATAGAAACAAACGAGGCTCAATTCCGACGTTGTTTGACCCCTCAAATGTCCTCTCAAAGTTGGCCCAAAAACTGCAGAAAGCTGAATCTGGACAGATTTGAGTCCAGATTCATTCTTTCTTTGAGTAATTGTTTCTCCCACATCAGTGATCCCCTGAAGGCATACAATATGTCATTTCGAAGGGCTTTATATGATGAATGCGTAGAAAAAACTTTGTGCAATTTCGAGGTCGTTTAACCCCTCAAATCCATCGTCAAAGTAGACCCCTTTCCAAAAACCGAATCTAGAAATTTCTAGCCATTTTGACTAGGGTAAACCCAACCAAAGACCTTTCAATAGGCCTTGCCAAGAAGTTAGGTCAGAGATCTAACTGACACCGTTCACGTATAGTTTTGTACAATGACCTCAAGTCTAAGGACCAACTTGCCTATCATCACTGAGAGTTATCACTGACAGATTAGTAATGTTAACCTAGTGATGACACTCATTGGGTCATTCAGTGAACTCCTTATCCAATGAGAAACTTGTCTCGTCTCCGACTTTGCCAAGTTGAACGACAATGAGATCATCGTCAGCACTCAATGGTGAAGACAAAGATGCAATGGTCTATCAGGTATATCGATATCCTTTTATCGAAATATCTACGACCATGAATGATTTTAAACTTATTCTTCAAACGGTTAAGCAATTCTCCATGATCGAGATCCTCATCTTGATACTTGTTTGACCTCGCATCAAGTCTCAGGACTTTACCTAAGTTCTAATGTATACTACTTTATTACTAACTTAGATAAATTCTTACTAAACAGCTTACTGTTATTTTGAAGAAGACGGTTGTACATATACACAGAGATAAATTGCCTCGAGGGCATATACATCTCCCAATAAAGACGCCTGGTCATATATCATCAGGCGACTGTACCAAGGTTGTGTTCTACTGATCAGAAAGCAGATATGCCAGTCGTCTGGTGACCCTTCACCAAGCGCCAATCCAATCTCTAAAATGCACACCCATGTGTGTTAGAGCAATGGACCAAATGGGATGGGTTCAACATGATTCTAAGGAACCCTATGATAGTTTTTATCTAACTATATCCTCCATAGATGCATTCTTAGGAATCCACAAAGAAAGAGATTTGTGTTTCCTAAGGAGTGGTCGAGTAGTGGCATGAATACTAAGTGTGGGTGCATGCTTGTGAGGTGGAACATAAACATTGGCATGCCATGTGTGTGAAACATGCAAGTGTGCATTTAGAGCATTCACACAAGAAATATTTCTACCATGCATAGGATAATGAGTTGCATGCAAAGAACGAACGGGTTCAATTCTAGCATGCAAGCAATGTAAATTTCTCATATGGGTAGAAGCAACATGCATATGTTTTTGAGTAGCCTTATCAATAGCCGTATAACCGGAATATAAATATGCATGGTTCCTCTTTGACTTTATAATCTTCGTTGATTTCTTGCCAATAGAGGGTTTGAATGTGACAAATCCCATAGAAGGCTCCCCCACAAATTTGTTTTGGGTGCTTCTAGAAGAAGAGCTTGGTTTGGTCACACTCAAAGTGGAGGACCCCACAACCATGTCCTTACAAAAAATTTGGGTGGACAATAGCTCACATTTCTTCAAAAGTGAAGAAATGTCACATCCCTCTTGGATGGACATGCGCGACATTGAGATTTGAGTGCCAATGTCTCATTTCTCACAGCGTCAATTTGAGAATCCTTCTCAATATTGATGGATTCACTGTCCAAGTGCACATTCTCCAATTGGAGTTTGAAAGAAGCATTCTCATCTCTCAAAGCACTCAATTGACAAACAAGACCATCTTTCTCGGTATGCAAAGACTGAAGTTCAACTTGATGTGTGGCATACACACTCTCTTTTACAATTTTGTGAAAATCACGATCATACTCAATTCGAGCTTTAAGAGAGTCTCCTTACTCCATATGCACACACGTGAATCAAGAGCAATCTTTTATTGATTCAATGCAATCGTTTGTGTATCATCACGAAGTTTGGATGATAATGAAGTGTATGTGCGTGCATCTTACTCAAGCATGTTGTTATTTTCTTTGAGAGAGTTATACTCAACTAACAATGCTTAATAACTATCATTTAAATTATTGTGTTAAAATGAGAGATTTACGAGATACATCATTGCCATCGATGCTCTCATCATCGCTAGACTCTCCAAAATTTCCATCGAGAAACTCCCACATCACATGTGTCGTCTCGTAATTCTTCATCATCTTTCCCTTTTTCGTGAAGACACAATTTAGCAAAGTATTCCGGACTTGAGCATCTGAAGTAATGTTCTTTGACGCCATTTGCTCATCAAACCAACGATGCATGGTCTTCTCCATTTTGGGTAGAATTTGCCTTTGAAGACGAGAGGAAGAGAGGATTATTGTTGAGACATAAAAGTCATGCTTGCAAAAGCCACCAAACCAAGGCTCTGATACCACTTAGTGGGGACCTATGGCTACACAATACACTAGATTGGGGGGTGAATAGTGTAAAGGCAAGCAAAAATACGTAATTAAAAGTTACTAAAATTAAGCACACGACACAGTGGAAATTAAAGCGATAATATCAACACCAACAACCACATAAAGAGATACGCCAATGCATACGCAAACAAAGAGACGTATCCTGGTTCGGATCCCTTCCAGACGATCCTACTCCAGCCCATCCTCCTAAAACCGGAGCGTTGGCTTCCACTAGTGCTCCATAAACCGGGACACAAAAGCACGCTCTTTACGAGCAACAATTCCTAAACCAGGATCAATCCCTAACCGGAATACTGAGAGAAACTCTCCAAGTGGAGTAACCCCCACCCCCAACAATGTACTCACAACCCGAGTACTAGGTTTCGTAACCAAAGAAACAAAAAAGAACAATCTTACATATGCCTTGAATAAATCTTACCGATGTGTATGTGAAGGCATAGCAGATTGAAATCATTAAGTGCTTGATGAAGAAGTTGATGCACTTGGAAAAAACTCTCTCTTATTGCAAACTCAATGCATGAACACTTTAACCAAGTGAAAGAGAGAAAGATGGAAAGAATTCTTCTTCAATGAATAACCCTCAAATTTGGCTCTCTCAAATGATTTCTATGAGTATGGGAGAGATCCAAAAACAGCCCCTCAAACTAGCTTAAATAGCCCCCTCAAAACAGCCCACAAACGGACAAAAATAACGGCTATAAACAACTAGTCCAAAACCCCAACGGATAGATTTTGGGGGTCAACCAGATGTCTGGAGTACAAGGACCATACATCTAATGAAGAGTGGCAAGACGTCTTGTTCGACGTTGTGTAGCGTCTGGTCTGACGGACTCTTCACAGAAAAAGACTTGTTCACCAAAACGATCATAACTCCATCGTATGGACTCCGATTGAGATGATTCAAGATGCGTTGGAAAGATATCAAGATTTGTAATCAAATGGGTTTGGAATAGATGAAAAATTCCAACCACAAGAAAACTGACAGCAGTTTGAAGTCAGAAACAGATTGCAGAATTTCCAACAGATTCAACCGAGAAAACACCAAATCACCAAAATGGTCATAATTGACACAAATGAACTCCGATTGAGGTGATATAAGATGCGATGGAAAGCTAACGAAGTATTCAATCAAATGGTCTTGTAATGAATGAGAAATTCTAACCACAGAAAAATTGACACATGTTTGAAGTCAGAAATAGATTACATAAGTTCCAACGTAGGACAACCAGGCGTCTGGAGTTCACTTTGTAGACATCTGAGAATTCTTCTTCAGATGTCTACCAAATATGGGTCCAAACAGAAAAAGAGCACAGGAAAGTTTGATCACACTATCCAGGCGCCTGGAGAACATAAACCAGACATCTGATCCACTATTCAGATGCCCGGTCATATATCATCAGGCAACTGACCCAAGGTTGTGTTCTGTTGATCAGAAAGCAGACATGCCAGGCGTCTAGTGACCCTTCACCAGGCACCTGTCCAATCTCTAAAATGCACACCCATGTGTGTTAGAGTACTGGACCAAATGGGATGGGTTCAACATGATTCTAAGGAACCCTGTGATGGAAATGATGCATATGTGAATGTGTTGTACATCTATTCAAGGCTACAAATATTCTAAGTAAGAAAGAGCAAGATACATGAAGAAATACAAAATGTATTACATTGAAGTTCAATATTCTTCATGCAAGTAATGCTCCAAAGCCTTGAAGCCATTTCCACCATCATCCCATCACATATTGTTTTGTCTCCTCATCAAGATAAGAAATTGTTAATCTAAGACTAAATCAAATGAGATGATTAGCACACAACATAATGTTGATCATCATCAAAACAACATTGGTCATAAACCCATGAACCAACATTTACATCTAGATTTATTTGCATTTTATGGACTTGCAGTTGTAGATGACTTCTCTAGGAATACTTGGTAATGTTTTTGAATGGCAAAAATGAAGGTCTTGATAAATTTATTATTTTATCTAAGAAAGTTCAAAAGATTCAAGGCACATCCATTATCATCATTCGTAGTGATCATGGAGGTGAATTTTATAATGAACTATTCTCTAATTTGTGTTCTGAGAACAGGAAAACTCACATATTTTTCCTTCTCGCATGATCCACCACAAAACGGTGCTGTAGAAAGGAAAAATAGAACACTTATTGAGTATACACGCACTTTTCTTAGTGATAGCCGCATTGGTTCACAATTTTGGGCGGAAGCCATTCATACCACGTGCTATGTACTAAATAGGATTCTTGTGAGATCATGTATGAACAAAACTCGTTATGAATTATTTTATAACAAAATCCCTTAAGTACGTTATTTCCGTGTTTTTGGTTCAAAATGTTTTATTAAGAATACACACAGAAATATGGATAAGTTTGATTCACGTTCCGATGAAGGAACATTTATAGTATACACCGATCGTAGCAAGGCCTATCAGATATTCAATAAATAAACCTTAACGGTTGAAGAATCACTTCACGTTTCTTTTTATGATGATTTTGATGTTTCATTATCTCACCTTGATGAGAATATTGAATTTATATGTGATTCCTTGAATAATATTAAATTAGATGATTCTATTACAACTAATCCTACTAATGATGTAGTTGAGATTGTTCCAAATGATCTTGGGTTATCCAAGACCTTTGCTACGGTTCCAAACCACCCTCATGATCAGGTAATATTGAAGATGGAGTCTGTACAAGGTCAAGTGTAGAGCAGTTCACATATTGTGCCTTCGTCTCTACAATAGAACCAAGGATCATTGAAGAAGCATGTGAAGATAGCTCATGGATCATGACTTTGGAAGAAGAACTTATCAAATTTGAAAGGAACAATGTTTGGAAATTAGTTCCTCATCCAAAAGACCACAATGTCATTGGAATAAAGTGGATCTTCAAAAACAAGACAGATGAAAATGAAGTCATCATCCATAACAAGGCAAGGTTAGTAGCGTAAGGTTATCGGCAAAAAGAAGCTATAGATTTGAAGAATCCTTTGCCCCGGTAGCTAGATTAGAATCTATTAGACTATTGTTATCTTTTGCATCGTTAAAAAATTTTAAATTTTTTCAAATGGATGTGAAAAGTGCATTTTTGAATTGACATGTTGTTGAGAAAGTTTAAGTTTCACAACCGCCCGGTTTCTTAAATGAAAAATCACCAAATCATGTTTTTAGACTCAAGAAAGCTCTTTATGGGTTAAGACAAGCTCCTACAGCATGGTATGATCGACTAAAGAATTTTCTTGTTGATTTGGGTTTCAAAATGGATGAAGTTAACCCAACACTTTTCACTAAGTATTTCGATCATGACATATTATTGATTCAAGTATATGTTGATGACATTATATTTAGTTCTACTAACTCTTCACTTTGTCATGATTTTGATAAGTCCAAGCAGGACGAATTTGAAATGAACCACATAGGAGAGCTCACCTACTTTCAAGGACTTCAAATTAGTCAATTAGAGCAACAGATCTTCATCCACCAAACAAAGTACACGGTGGAATTGATCAAGCACTTTGGGATGGAATCCTCTTCATCCAAGCGTACTCCAATGGGCACAAAAACACATCTAGATAAAGATGAACATGGAACGGATGTTGACATTTGTCAATATTGAGGTATGATAGGTAGCTTACTCTATCTTACTGCAAGTAGGCCCGATATTATGTTTTCGGTATGCTTATGTGCACATTATTAATCACAACGAAAACAATCACATTTGACTGTAGTCAAACAGATTTTTCGTTATTTAAAACAATCACTTGACTATGGATTATTTTATCTTAAGTCATGGTATCTCTTTCTACAACTGAAGCAGAATACATTGCTACAGGATTAGGTTGTGCACAAGTTTTATGGATGAGATAAACACTTAGATACTACGGTATTGAGTGTGGCATATGTCCAATCATAGTTGATAACCAAAGTGCTATTTGTCTATCCAAGAAGCCAATATAACACTCATGTACCAAACACATTGATATTAGACATCATTTCATTAATGATCATGTCCTCAAGAAGGACATTTGTCTAAAGTACGTCGACACCCAAAACCAAATTACCGATATTTTCACCAAACCTCCCAAAAAAGATTATTTTATGGGGCTTAGAAGAGAATTAGGTATTATGGGTGAATCTAAACTTTAGAAGATCATTTTCCTTATAACTAGTATATTTCATCTCACATTATGATATGCTCATGTTTTAATCAATTCTTTCTTAGATATATATCTCACTGTCATAATTGAGTATTTCCCTAATAAGTATATATACAATTCTCTTATGCATCTCTTGAGCATTATGTATTTGATTTGAATGGATATCATATATGTTAATTATATATATGATTAGCATTAATGAATGCTTAGTTAAGAAGATTGCTTCTATCGTTTAGCTTGAGAACTTTAAAAGAAATTCTTCAAGGTTCGACCCAAGCTTTCTGATATAAGTCAGACGCCTGGTGCAGTCAAACCAGTCGTCTAACGTATCAAATATATCTATCTCTCAGATTTTTCAATTTGACCAGATGTCTAATGCTGTTTTACCAGACGCCTGAACCGATTTTCAGACGCCTAGACATTGTACTACAGATGCCTTGTAATAGAATTGCCAGTCTGTCAAATTTTTTCAGAGAGCAATTATCTTCAGACTTCACAAGATCAGACGTCTGATGCTGACATATCGGACGCCTCGATAGTTCGTCAGGCACCTGATTGGTCTGCTTCAGACTCCTGATCATCGTAACTTTTGAATTAAATCTTCTATACTCTTTCGACCAGACGTCTGATGATCTTGATCCAGACACCTGGCTTAATATAATTTCATTCATCTCTTTAATTCTCTAGACGCCTGGATACTTCATTCCAGACGCTTGTCAAAGGATTTTAAGCCAGATCAACTTTTGATCCAATGGCTGAGATTTATCGACCGATCGATATAAGTCTCGAATCGCTTGATTAGGGCTTACGCTATCTAACTCTTTCATCTGCCCCTTCGTCTGCCATTACAGTTTTTTCGAAGCATGGTTAATCTTTTGACAAACTCTTGTCTGATTTAAGGTAAATCGAAACTCAGTTCTTTACACCGTTCACTTGATATATAGGGTTTTAGATTAAACTCTCTTATTTCAATAATAACCTTCTAGGGTTTCAACATGCCTCGAACAAAATGTTCTCAAAAGTCACCTATCTCCATGAAAAGGCTTTTGTGTGATCAAGGAATAGAGGAGTCTCTCTGTCCCTATGGGATCAGCTCAGTTCGTCTATCCCTCGGTTTACTTCTGGCCCTTCACAAACACATACTTCTTACCCATATGCGTCTGAGCTACCACCAGCTCATAAGGAAGTCCTTGTCATTTTGACTCTCCTATCTTTGAAGACCCTTTTGAAGAGATCAGAACCAGAATTTTCCTTCTTGTTAACGGAAATACTTACATTAATGATAGGCAGATATCCTTTGGTGCTGACCTACATCGTATTGAGGAATTTGTCCTATGTCTTCACCAAGATCATGAGTAAGATCATGAGTGCATACTTTCCTCTCTTATGCGTCTCCAGGATAGTCTGAAAATTCCCTCCAACTCTTCGTCTTCAATTCAACTCCTGAGGATCTTACTTAACATTTGGGAAAATATGAGTTTAGTCACTCTGCTATCTGGAACAAAGTCTTTATGCTCTGTGACGATCTTACCTTCGTCAAAGGACAGTTTAAATCTATCAGCTACAACACAAGGACTCAAACTCTCCAAACTCAGCAGCTGTTCACCTTGTTTCTAAATATCCAGGAGAAACTGAACATGCTTTTGCCCACTCCCAGGGATGTTCCAGTGTTCGCCCTACCTAGACCAAGTGTACCACGATCACCGCCACCTCCAGCTATTTGATGACATTCTGGTCTACCACAAGCCTCTCTCCATTCTTAAAATGTTTTTTGAACATTGATTGAGAAGAGTGCCTGTGAGGATACTTTTGGGTGTTTTGTTTGTGCTTAAGTTTTATAGGTGTGTTTTGTGATCATGAGTGGTATACTTGTATGTATACGATTGTCACAGCTTTATGTGACTTTACTTATGAATGATTGATTTAGGGTAAATATTGCATACCAAACCCTCTAATTAGTGCTATTTTGTGCATAGAAGATGTGTAATTGGCCTCTAATGCAAGCGTATTTAGAATAGTCTTATTTATTATAGCATACTCTTATTTTATGCATAAAACAGTAATATATTGAGTATTTCTGTCCTTTTAGTATTTTTCATGACTAGATCTTAGTCTCACGATTCCAACGACTATTTATTTGTATTTTTCTGAGATCTGTGCTAATTACTATGAATTTTTGAATGTAGAATACCATAAAAAGGCATTTATTAAATCATGACGACGGCAGCATGCGCAGAAGCGGGTCTGGACACGGGTTTTAGCGGGTTTTGACCATTTCGAGTGCTAAACCTAATAGGAATCCTTCACCAATATATACACAGTTTTGAGGACTTTTGGGGCATCAAACGGTGTCGAAACAATTCGTATAAATACTCAAAATTTGTGTATTTCTGAGGAGCACATCAAGGAGGAGGTTTAAGCAACATGAAAAATCAGCAGTATCCTCTGAAGTTGATTTTAGTGCTCAATTGAAGGCTTTGGTGATAAAAATCTCAACTTTCTTGTTGTATTGAATTAGATATTCTTGTATTAGAGACTAAAGATGATGTTTTTATTAATAAAGATTGAGCATTTTCTCTTAATGCTTGGCTAGTTCTCTTATGTGTTGGTTGTGATGTAGTTAGAGTTATGTAATCGTTATTATTAATGTCTTTTCGCCCTATTTTCACGTCATATCAAGTGTTTTATCGGTTTCTATATATACTATTTGAGTGTGGTCGTTGTTGACATGCTTAAATCAAATATGACCATTGCAGCTTATTTGTGATATGATCTTTGCCAACATATGGTGACCCTTGCGGGCACTCAAGCTTAAATTCTTTATGGAACTAATAATTCACTTGATTACATATGGCATTACTTTATGATCTTAATCGTTATATTTTCGATGTTCTCATACCCTTTCGGGGTGAAACATTGAGGTATAGAAAATATATTAATAATCATTGATTGTAAAAACCCTAACGAAATCATAACCGACACATACTCTTCATATCGATACCCTAGAATCGACTTTCCAGTTATTTTAGGATCACTTTTAGTGCTTAAAAATTTTGATACAATTCTCTCATCTTCGAAAGGTGGTAATTTTCTCATCAAATTAGTACTCTTTATAAACTGAAATATGTGGTTTTACAGGTCAGTTGTCCCATGGATTCGATACCTGGACTCACCAGGATTATTACGTGTTCGATCTTCTACACTTGGGAGTAGCGCTCACATCGTTTGAGATGAGTCAAGTTTTTGACGCCGTTGTCGGGGATTACAGTACTTGTGATTGACGAATTCAGTTCGTATGGAGGAACATTCGGTGAGATCCTTCCATCTTATAGCTTAGAATTTTTATTAGTTTATTTGTTTACTTTTTGCTTTTAAAAAATTCAAAAAAATGGAATACATGAATTTCTGTGGCACAGATTATTGGTGTAATGCAGAGTATGATGTTGCACACAAGCATAGAATGGAGAAGCTCAAGATCGTTAATTTTAATTAGAAAGATTATGAAACTTTCTTTTAGGTCTGGAGGAGATTCACAGGTATAGTATCGAGCTATCCGCAGCATGGATACACAAAGAAAGAGCTTATGGAGTCCTTCTTATTTGAACTACAACCACAGCTACATGAATATTTGGGAGTCATGACGTCGACAGAGGTGTGGAAGTACATAGAGTCCTTACAAGAGAATGACCAAATCATGAAAGAGACTTCAGAGAGTGATCCATCGGAGCCTTCTTACGACGACACTGGGGCTTGCCTTGATCAAGGAGAGAAAAGCGTAGACGTACCCTTACAACCCTTGAAAGAGGAAGTTCAATTGCCCATTCAGACACATGAGGCTAAATCCCATCAATTTCAATAAAATTTCATTGCTCGGAGTCGACAGATTCAACAATTAATTGAAAATCTTACTTTGATTTCCACTTGCTTAGAAGAAAGTAATTCTTTTGAAATTCAAGTCCAAGAATCTAATATGAGTTCATCTTCTATTGCAGGTATATCAAGTGAGACATGTCACGATGAAGGCACAAATCAAAATATTAATATGGCAGGAAATGTGTGCGAAGGAGAGGACAAGCTAGCAATTTTGGATAAACCGGAGGAAGAGCCAACTATGGACATGAGTTTAGATATTACCAAAATGGAGCTCGAACCGTTCTTTCTCCCAGTTTTATCCCAAAATCATTCAATCCTCTCCCTCATCGCTGAGCATCATACCGAGTGCCGTGCACATTTTTCAGGGAGTAGTCATCAACATGCTTTATTTTATTTTACATACTTTGATGAGTATATTTGGAATATGTTTATGGCAAAGAATTTTAGACTAAATTGGACTGACATAACTCATCTCTTGCAGGACATACGTAATCACTTTATGGAGATGATTGGCGTTGTGTTGTTGGGGTCCAATTTAGCTAATGAAGGAAAAATACTCATCGAGGAGCGCAAGGAGCAAATAGAACAACTTCATCCACCATTAAAGATCCATGATCCACCATTTGACCACGGTGTGTTCTTTCCATTAGCATAGAGTTTTATATGCTTTTTAGGATGCTTACTTTTGAATAAACTCATACCCTTTCGATATTGAGAACAATTTTCATCTTTAGTATGAGATCTGAGGATTTTTTTTTAAAAAAATAAAGCGAGAGAAAAGAATAAATCACCAATTCTCATCATTTAAAACTCCTTCACATGTCACATTATTGGATGATTATGAAATGATCGAATTCTTGAAATTGTTTATGGCTTGAATTAATTATTTTTCTCTTCATAGAATTACTTATTAATATGCTATTTAAGAAAACTTTCCATTGTCATGATTAATATCTCGAAATAGTTTGAATTTATTTCATGCATGCTATTGTGATGCAAAAGCTTAAGTGTACACGATTTATTAGAATAGTCTTCAAGTTGAAGAGGAATTTGGCCTTTGTTACTAATGTTTATGTTCATATTTATGGGTGTTGATACGAAACAAAAAATTCAAAAAAAATGTGAAAAAGAAAAAATGCATCGTTCCCTTGAGTTCATTAATTAGCCGGGTCTTCGTGCCTCGGGAAGCATTGGAGAATCGCGTCGAAAGATGGATGAATGGAAAGTGCATTAAAAAGGAGAAAATAAAACTTAGATGATCCGAGTATTAAGTTCGAGGGGCTCTTCTAAGCCTAATGCCCGAAGGTCGTCTGGCCTAGGAATCATTAACTGAAAGCTCGTTATGTGGATCATTCTAAGTCATCAAAAGAAAAAGAAAACGAAATATATAAATGGTGAATAAACTAAGAAAATTTAATGCACATGATTTGAACTATCTTTATGAGATGCCAACCCCATGGAAATGAGAAAGCTATGATATGACGTCGTGTCTTACTTTCGCATGCGCAAAATGATGCTCGCATGTAGTTTATTCAAATTTGATTAGAGAAAATATCATGTGATTGAATTTATTCATGGATTGTGTATATTGATGGTCAAAATCATGTTGAAAAGCATATTATTGAGGCATGCCATAAGCGATTGATAGAATTTATTATTTTTACTAATCATCTGACTTAATCGCTCTTTTTGCTAGGGACTAGCAAATCGCTAGTTGGGGGTGTGATTCGGGGTAAATATGGCATATCTAACCCTCTAAGTAGTGCTATTTTGTGCATAGAAGATGTGTAATTGGCCTCTAATGCAAGCGTATTTAGAATAGTCTTATTTATTAGAGCATACTCTTATTTTATGAATAAAACAGCAATATAGTGAGTATTTCTGCCCTTTTAGTATTTATCATGGCTAGATCTCAGTCTCCCGATTCCAACGACTATTTATTCATATTTTTCTGAGATCTGTTCTAATTACTATGAATTTTTGAATGCAGAATACCATATAAAAAAGGCATTTATGACATCATGACGACGTCAGCATGCGTATAAGCGGGTCTGGGCATGGTTTTTAGCGGGTTTTGACCCGTTTCGAGTCCTAAACCTAATAGGAATCATTTGCCTATATATACGCGGTTTTACGGACTTTTGGGGCATCAAACGACGTCGAAAAAATTCTTAATAATACTCAAAATTTGCGTATTTCCGAGGAGCACGTCAGGGAGGAGGTTTCAGCAACAGGAAAAATCGTTAGTAGCCTCTGAAGTTGATTTTAGTGCTCAATTGAAGGCTTTGGTGATAAAAATCTCAACTTTCTTGTGTATTGAATTAGATTCTTGTATTAGAGACTAAAGATGATGTTTTTATTAATAAAGATTGAGTCTTTTCTCTTAATGCTTGGCTAGTTCTCTTATGTGTTGGTTGTGATGTAGTTAGAGTTATATAATCGTTGTTATTAATGTCTTTTCGCCTTATTTTCACGTCATATCAAGTGTTTTATCGGTTTCTATATATACTATTTGAGTGTGGTCGTTGTTGACATGCTTAAATCAAATATGACCTTTGCATGCTTATTTGTGATATGATATTTGTCGACATATGGTGACGCTTGCGGGCACCCAAGCTTAAAATCTTTATGGAACTTATAATTCACTTGATTACATATGGCATTACTTTATGATCTTAATCGTTGTATTTTCTGATGTTCTCATTCCCTTGCAGGGTGAAACATTGAGTTATATAAAATATATTAAAATCATTGATTGCAAAAACCCTAACGAAATCACAACCGACACATACTCTTCATATCGTACCCTAGAATCGACTTTCCCGTAGTTATTTTAGGATAGCTTTTTGTCATGCCCCTCTTCCCAAGTATGGAAGGCGAGACGTGAAGAGGTCCGCTCAGACTTGGAGCTGTGAAGCTACAGTCTGATAAGCATCTGTGAATTAAACCATTAGTAGATTCTTGCAATGCGACGAAACAAAAACAATAATAAAAGAAAAGCAGACATTATGTCATCCACTAAACAACATCCAAATTTTATTCCAACAATCAGAGTTATAGTCATAAAAAGGAGAACAGAGTTTGAAAGTAAAAGGCCCCAAGCATGGCCGAAACATAAACAGAGAAGTAAGGTGCTACGCACCGAAAACCTAACAGCAACTACTAGAAAGCAAACAACAACTAAAAAGAAGTCTCCAGCTGAGACTAGGACTGGTCTCCGGTATCCCCGAACTCAAAGTCAGCAGAAGCCTCAAGCTCGATGTCTGCAAACTGATCGTCCTCAGTGACTAACTCAGACTCAACACCTAACATGCGACACCCAAAGAGAAAAGGGCGTATGTCAGCAAAAGTCTTCAAAAGGTAAACAGAAGACTTTAGTGCAAGGAAACATATAAATAGTAATGCAACTAGCATTTTTAACATGATGACATGGCATAGTATTTTAAAGAATGCATCAATTAAAATGAACATGATGGTAACAAAGCATGCACGTCGTAGTAAAAGCGACGAGGCACTATTTCACGAATTCACGAAAACAAGCTTATCACATCGTGCACAGAGTTTTCGTCTTTTGGCTGAAGTGGCTGTGCGGGCACACTTCTACGCTCAAGCGATCGTTTAACCCTACCCCTCCATGTGTGTCTGAACTGGCGCTCAGTTCTGGTTCACGAGCCAGGAAGTGTGTTTGGCATAGGGTTGTACCTGGCATGTAGGTGCCTAGCCTTTATAGGATGTAGGGGTCAGGACCCTACTCATCACAGCTTATAAATTAAAGTAGCGTGTGCTACACATTCATGGAAATACATTCAATACATGAAATGACGTGGCAAAATGCATGAACATGGCAATAAGTAGTTAAAAGTGCGTACAGTTAATTTAAAGAAATGTGACATGTGATATGCATGGGATGTCATGGCAATGGTGACGGATCTAGCTTGTTGTCAAGCTAGATGAAGTAAGGCGTCTAGGCGACTATCATTTTATCGCCCAGTCTATTTTACGCTATTTCACAGATTGGCCTAAACATGGTCTAAACAAATACTGGGCAAGTTTCAACAAGGTCCAAGATCTACCTATGTGCTCAGTCCACGATCCAACCTACAGTCCCGTATTATTAATGTTCGATTAGTGATTTAACCAACACAACAAAGCTTACGTCTTTTATCTTGTTTAGCATGCGATCTATGGGTTCTTGTGGTTCGAGATTTACCTCAACACGACGCGAGAGCTACACTGACGTCGGGTAGCGATGTCAGGGGTTGGACTTCGGTAGTGTGCAAGGTACGGTGACATCTACAGCTTGCGGTGATGATGGCGACAACTAGGACATCATACACGGCACACGAACGATAGACCAATGGGTGGCCTGAGGTGGCACGGCCGGGCCGTGGGTGAAGGAGAAACAACGGTAGTTCTAGGGCTTGAAGGTGGCAGATTTTGTTAGGGAAGGACAGTTTTTGTAGGGTTTAAGGGCTGTTTGTGAGGTTTGCATGGCTGTATGGTGGGTTACGGCCTGGGGTTGCGGCCCCGGGGTGTTGTCGGCAGAGGGGGGGTCGGCCTAGGCGGTGACCATCGGTAGGAGGTGGCCGGCGGCGGGCTAGAGGCTGATGGCCGTGGGTTATGGGCAACTGTAGTTTTTGTGCAGCTTGAGGAGGGTTGTGTGGGGTTTTTGGAGGAGGAGGAAGGGGTTGTTGCTGTGGAGGAGGGTGGATGGAGCAAGGGGGTTACCGTTTGCACAAGGAGGAGGTGGTGCATGAGCTTCTTGGGGAAGATGGCAGCTGGTGCATGAGTTTCTAAACCTAGGGTGAAGTTTCGGTTCTAATAGAGATGGGTTTCTATACGGGGTGAAAAGGGGAGTAGATTCTAGGTGATTGGAGAGAGAGTGTGTGAGAGGGGGAGGGTAGACTTAGGGTGACAATATCAAGGAAAATATTTTCACATGATACGTATCAAATCCTAGTGATTTGGTTTAATTATTAGATTAGGATTTGAAATTCGAATTTAATTAGGGCTAAGTAGATTTGAAAGTGATTAGGGGAAATAGTTGGTCTAGCGGTGTCCGATAATTATAAGAAAAATACCGGGACGACCGTGTCGACTAGTGGGTCGAGACTACGATGGTCGATACGATCTAGGTTAACGGAAAACGGAACTAAAAATAAAGAGGTCAAACGACGAAGTCTAAAGTTACGACACCCCTTCATACAAAGCTGTTTTGGGGAAGAATGAGCCGTGAAATGATGTTCACGAAAAATTCCACAAATAAGTACTCTTTTAGAGGGTCACAACGACATATCACATCGCACGTTTGGAATACAAGAAAAGATGACAAAAATATGCGTACAAACAAGAAAGTACGCGCACGAAAAACATACGATCGAAAAGCGACCGTGACATCCTACCCACATTATGAATGATTCCGCCCTCGGAATCAACATAACATATTGCTCCAGAAATAAATGCGGGAAGCGCTCTCTCATCTCTTCCTCGCGCTCCCAGGTGGACTCCCCAGGTGAACCATGACACCACTGCACTATAACCAGGTCGACGGTCTTATTTCTCAAAAGCTTCTACCGTCGATCCAGAATCTCAACTGGTCACTGATCGTAGGTCAGGTTCGGGCAAACCGTGATCTTCGAGAAATCCACAGCATGAGATGGATCAATGACGTATCGATGTAACTGAGATACGTGAAACATGTCGTGCACTCCCTCCAGTGATGACAGCAACGCTAAGCGATATGCCACTGCTCCAACACGCTCTAGGATGTCAAAGGGTCCAATATACCTCGGACTCAGCTTGCCTCTCTTTCCAAATCGAATAACTCCTCAATTCACAGAGATCTTGAGAAAAACATGGTCTCCAGGTTGAAACTCTAGCGTCGCCGTTTAGCATCTGCCCAATGTTTGAAACGGTCTTGAGCGATCCTCGGCTTCTCCCTGATGTTCTTCACAATATCCACCGCCTCAACAATCATCTATGGCCCTAACAGCTCCCTATCACCAATGTCATCCCAGCTCAGTGGCGATCGACATTTTCTTCCCATAAAGCGTGGCAAATGGCGCCATGCCAATGCTCGCCTGATAGATGTTATTATAGGAAAACTCCACATGATGAAGATGATCCTTCCAAGATCCCTTGAAGTCCAACATGTGTGCTCTCAACATGTCCTCCAACAGACTCTGCCAAAACTGAGATGTGAATCTCGTGTTTCTGTCCAACACGACACTCACAGGGACTCCGTGAAGTTGCACGATCTCCTGACGATTCACGATACGTCACTGTCTATACTAGGGAAAGGAAATAAAAACGGAGAGTAAAAGAATTTACCTTCATGTATCTCCTCGCTAGCGTTTCCGTTGACTTCCCACTCGAAAAGGGATGACATACCTCGATTTGGTCAATCGGTTTATGATTACCCAAACCGCGTCATTCTGCTTCGGACTCCAAGGCAGTCCAGTCATAAAATCCATAGTGATGTATTGCCACTTTCACTCCAGAATCGGAAGCGGTTGTAGTAACCCAACCGTACGATGATGCTCTGCCTTAACCTGCTGGCATACCGAACACTTGGCAACACTCCGTGCGACACTCTATTTCATGCCATGCCACCAGTAGTTCAGGCGAAGGTCCTTGTACATCTTGGTGCCTCCAGGATGAACAGAATACGGCAAACTATGTGCCTCAACAAGCAGCTCCTCTCTAACATCTCCAGCTGGCACACAAACTCTGGCTCCATAACTCAGCAAGCCATCCTCATGAATCAAAAATTCAGTCCGTAGACCGACTTCTACTTGCTCACAGATCTTCTTCAGCTTTGGATCTCCTGCCTGACCTGCCTTGATCCGATCCACGATCGTCGACTGTATCTGTATACACATCAATGACGAAACCTCTCCAGGAAGCACAATCTCAATGCCTGACTCACAGAACTCCTATTACAACATCCTCTATGAAGTCAACATCATAACTGCTGGAAGTCTGCTCAGTGCATCAGGAACCATGTTCACCTTGCTAGGATGATACTGCAAGTCGATCTCGTAATCCGCCATGAGCTCCAACCACTAACGATGTCGCATGTTAAGCTCCTTCTGTGTAAAGATGTATTTCAAGCTTTTGTGATCAGTGAAAATCTTCACTTTCTCACTCAGCAAGAAATGCCTCCAAATTTTGAGCGCAAAAACGACTACAGCCAACTCCAAATCGTGCATCGGGTAGTTCTTCTCATGAGCCTTGAGCTGTCAAGAAGCGTACGTGACCACGTGCCCATGCTGATGCAAAACACAACCGAGACCTTTGCCAGATGCATCGCAAAAGATCTCGAAGCCTCCACTCCGATCAAGCACAGCTAGAACAGGTGCTTACGTCAATCTCGCCTTTAGAATAGAAAAGGCCTCCTCACAAGTATCGGACCAAACGAACGGTATATCCTTCCTCTTCAGTCAAGTCATTGGCTCTGCAATCTGAGAGAAATCTTTGATGAAGCGTCGATAATATCCTGCTAGTCTAAGAAAACTCCTGATCTCTGATGCTGTCCGCGGAATAGGCCACTCTCTGATAGCCTTGATCTTCTCCGGATCCACGGGTATGCCATCTCCTGACACCACATGTCCAAGGAAGGCAACTCTATCTAACCAGAACTCGCACTTGGAATACTTTGCATAAAACCGATGCTTCCTTAATATCTCCAGAACTGTCATCAAGTGCTCGGCATGCTCCCCTTCCGACTTCTAATAGATCAAGATGTCGTCAATAAAGCTAATGTCGAACTTATCTAAGAAGTCGTAGAAAATCATGTTCATTGATCACTCCATATTTTACACCTTTTTCCCGCATGTTTGCATGCCATTTGAATCGCTCAAATCACGTTTTTCATGATTTATCGACAACATTGCGATACTTTTCACAATTTGTTGATTTTTGTCGTATTTCAGGAGATTTGGAGCGATTTGGAGTGATTCCGAGATACACCCACTCCGGAGTGTCACCGACGAATTCCCTGAGGGGTATTTTGAGATTGGAGAGGAGCGGAAGAAGAAAGAACGTCGTAGGAGCGACGAGGAGGCAAAAATACGCTATTTGGGCATCTTCAGTATCTCACTCGGCCGAGTGAAGGAGTCACTCGGTCGACCAACGAGACCCCGCTCGGCCGGCCTGATAGGACACGCTCCAAGTAGTATATCAGCGTGCACTCGGGCGAGCATCAGAAGCCGACTCGGCCGAGTGACGTATCCTGTCCGCCCGAGTGGCACCCAGACGATGGCCATCAAAAAGAGCCAACTTACTGTAATCCGTCAGTCCGATCAGCAAAAGCCCGACTCGGCCGAGTGGCAATTGCCGTCCGTCCGAGTGAAGATAGCCCATCGCCCAAGTGATGACAACTCACTCGACCGAGTGACGCCCGATGTGAAGACCCCCAAGACCCCAGAGTTACTGGAATCCGTCAGGGTCCCTCACTCGGCCGAGTGACCTTTGTCACTCGGCCGAGTGAGCAGCGCTGCCTGTAGCAGAAATCACGATTTTGGAGCTGCGCAGGGGCAGTTTGGTCACGAATTTTTGGGCAGTTTTGGGGGGTATTTAACCCCAGATTCTAACCTAGTTTAGGGAGCCTTTTTCTATTGCTTTTGGCAGCCTTTTTAGTTTAGATTTTTAGAGTTTAATTCTTGTGATTGGAGAGGAGAGAAAAGGGTTATTTTGTTGGATTCTTGGAAAGCTACATTGGTTTGTCTTCCTCTCTATTAAAAATCCTATTTTTATTGCTATTTTGAATATTGCTATGAATTCCATTGCTGTTTCTATTGATTATTCTTCCATTAGCAATATGATTTGTGAGTAGTTTTAACGTCTTAGGGCGTGTGGATGAACCCTACGAGCCCAATTTCTGATTTGTGACGATTTGGTAGAACTATTGCTAGAATTGATTAGGGCTAGTTTGGGATTGATATAATACTGATAGCTAGGTGTTCATATCGATTGGGATTTGCAAGAGATTGGATCCCAATTCGATAGGAAGCCCTAGAAATCCGAATTAGGTTGAAATTGAGTTTCCTTAGTATCGGTTTGCAAGAGATTGGACCGATACTAGGATTCTCGGTTGCAATTCTATACCGATACCCGTTTACAAGAGATTGGACGGGTGGGAACTATCCCAACCTAGGTCGTAGCCCGAGTTTGCACGAGAGTGGGCTCGGGATGCGATTGAACGATGACGTTGATCCTAATGCTAGCTTGCCTAGGCTAGGGTTTGCAAGAGATTGGACCCGAGCCTAGGTTTGCTATAGACCGGCAATAGCACGAGAGCGTGAGCTAGGTTTTACATTCAGTTGCAACTAGTTAACCTGACATTCTACCCTAGCAATTGTGAAACCGATGAATCACAATGACGAGATACGGTGAGTAGCGGGGATTCCCTATTCCCTAGGCGTCTTTATTTGATTTTATATCTCTTTTTACATTGTTTGACGATTGTGACAACATCGCCGAAAGGCAATTTCCTACTTTTCTGTCCCCATAGCCAGGTTGTTCAGAGAAGGCACTATCATACGTCCTCCCTGTGTTCGATACCAGATCGCCGCTACACCGTGCGCTTGCGGTAAGACTACACGGTCGCTGTTTAGGGTGTACGCCCGGGCGCGATCAAGTTTTTGGCGTCGTTGCCGGGGAGGTGTTTCCCGTTGGGTGCCAATTTGTCACAATTAGGTTGATTAGACCACGAAAAAAAATTTAAAAAAAAAAAATTTCACCCTTGCCACCATTATTATCATTTCTATATTCTCTTGTGCCACTGATATTTTTCTTCAGGTATTTGTTTTTGTTGATTAGGTTATCCGAAAAGCACAATGATGAGTACAGATTCTGACCTGCAACACGATGAAACTTTTGCATCCTTTCTGGAGGAACTCGTGGATGAAGTTCAAACCACGTGACCTATTGCCATCAATGTAGAGGACCACCTTGAACAACTATTCGCCGCCTACATCATTGATCAACTCTCCCCAGAAGGAACAATCAAAAGCAGCATTAGGGTCGATATTAGAAATGATAAGCTGTATCTGGAAGTTGACAGAGTCCCTCAGCTGCCAGTGAATGAAGTCATCGAAACATGCACCGAAGAGATCAACGCACGAGAAGAGCTACCTTGGGATACCCATGTTCAGGGAAGTATACTAGATGAATCCTTTTGGGACACCTGTTTATACATTGACTTATCCTTTGATGGCAGGTGCGAACAAGAGGAGAGTGGTAGTTCAATTGATTCGGGAGCAGAGTTACCTGAGCAGCTTAGAGAAGACACCGTGGAGACAGCTATCACGACACGTGAGGATATTGGATTATTTCCAGGGAAGTATCGTCCACCATTATTTATTCCATATATATCTATAGACGATCCTCTTTGGGATACTTTTATTACGAGTGTGAATTTTTTGCGGCGAACTGATGCATCCTATTCTCTGCAGGGTACAGGTGGAGTCCTTGTGGGAATGCTGGAGGATGCATTGCTGGAGTTCGTTGGAGTCCGTGGACATATGCGTCTGGCGGAGCCACGGAAGGAGCAGTTGGAGCAGTTGCCTGCACCGGCAAAGATACTGGATCCGCCTTTTGCTATAGGTGATATCAATCCAGTAGTGTAGAAATTTTATTCTTTAAATAAACACGAATCCTCTCGACAGCGAGAGGACCGTATAGATTTGCTTGAATAAATATCACCTCATATGACGGCAACAAAATTTTTTTTTACAGCCCAAACCCATTATATATTTTAGGGTTAATGCCTGGAAAATACCCTAACGTTTCAGCGTTTCTCACAAATATACCCTATCGTTCACTTTGGGACAAATTGGTCCAAACGTTTGGCAAAAATTGACGATGTTGTACCAATTTTGAGTTTGCCGTCAGAAAAGGTCTTCAAAATACCCAAACGTTTCAGATTTTCTCACAAAAATACCCGAACGTTTCAGTATGTCTCACAAAAATACCCTAACGTTTGGGTATTGTTATGAGAAACGCTGAAACGTTAGGGTATTTTTGTGAGAAACGCTGTAACGTTTGGGTATTTTTGTGAGAAAATCTGAAACGTTAGGGTATTTTGAAGACCTTTTCTGACGGCAAACTCAAAACGGGTACAACATCGTCAATTTTTGCCAAACGTTTGGACCAATTTGTCCCAAAGTGAACGATATGGTATATTTGTGAGAAACGCTGAAACGTTAGGGTATTTTCCAGTCATTTACCCTATATTTTAATTGCCCTCTTCATATTTTGATGTGCAACATCCTTTTTGCTCATCACCCATCGATCATTTCTTTCAAGTGAACCCTTACTTTCTTATTTGTTTGACTTGATCTCGCTTAATGAAGCCGTGATATTTTTGATCGAGTCATTTGAATAGGATTGTTTGGTATAAGCTTGGGGGAAGGCGCTCTCATGCATCATTGTATGTGCATGTAGTTGCATTAGGATTTCATGTCATTCATTTCATCATTTTTCATTCACCCCCCTTATTATTATCGTTGTTCCTCATATTCTTCCACTATGATCACATTGGGGACAATGTGAAGTTTAAGCTTGGGGGAGTGCATTTCCATGCCATTCAGATGCATTAGTTGCATTTTTTACTTTATTTTAGGGTTTTTAAAATTTTTCAAAATTTTTGCATCATCGTTTTGAATTTTCCCTCTTATTTTCCTTTTATGTGTGTTCATGCATCATGTTATGTGCTTGTTTTTCTTTTATTTCCTCTCTTTTATTTTTTATTTCTTTATTTTCCTTTCTCTTCTTCCGCTAGATGAGTTTTGTATGATGATATCTCTTATTGCTTTACCAACCATCACGATGCTTATTATTCCTTGCCATGCTACTTTGAGTATTCCATAGTCTTGCTATCCATGTGCTTGCTTATATATTCTTTTGATGATTCCTCTATATGAATGCATGACATTAATTGAAGCCGAATGTATTGATTAGTGTTTAGTACGCTTTTGTTGGAAATGCACCAAGATTCATGCATCATTAGTATATCTGAAGCATCAGTTTTATTGTTCACCTTCTGTTGCATGCCTGATTTGGTTGTAAACTTTACTGCTTGACTTCACTATTTATTGAAATGATTGAGAATATCCATGCTTACATATGAGTTTTAGTTGAAGTATTATTTTATTGAACTGTTCGTGCACATCTTAGAGTGAACCGAGTGTTACATTATTTCTTTCTCCACATATATCTTTTTATTCTCTACATGTCGCTTGAGTTCACCTCCTAAAGCTACTTATATCGCATCTATTTCCCGAAAATTCCCACAAAAGAAAAAGGTTGCTCCAAAAAGTCCAAAAAGCCAAAAAGGAGCCAAAAACCAAAAAATACAAATCATATAGCTCCTACAAAAATCCAAAAAGAAAATTGAGAAACAAAATGTTCAAAAAAGAAAAAGAAAGATATTTCTCTATCTCATTATTGGAGCCACAAAATACTTGGGAAAACCAAGGCAAAAATCCCATTTTCGCTATCATATTTCTTTAGATGTGATGCCTCAAGCTAAGCTTGGGGGGGTGAATTCATTTGACCATATGAGTGAGTATGACATTAGAGTGGAGACGTGCATGAATGTGAATATTCGATAATGCTTAGATTTTGCAAAATATATTAGATATGGAGATTTTTCATGATTTGAAATAAATATGTGAATGCCATGACTCTTATTCTATTCTTTATTGCATGCTTGGTGTGTATCTTATATGCTTCATTTATAACTTTTGATTGAAAAGTGCATCGCCAACATTTGTATATTAAATTCTATGAAATGCATGATGTGGATATGAATTGATTGTATGAATTTAGAGAGTCCTTCTTATTGTTCTTAAAAGCTTGCAAGTACCATGTCTAAGTAAGATTTGAAATCCTTATAGCATGTGATTCGTATTTTCCAAGTTATCGTGATGTATAGCTTATGGCTTGAGATCCGAGAGAAGAATCTAGCGACCCCTTCCACCTCGTGTTCTTTCTTTTTTATTTCATTTTCTTTATTTTCATCTCCCGAGTCCGTCTCTCTACTTATCTTCCTCGAGGACGAGTAAGAGGTAAGCTTGGGGGATTTTGATCACTCCATATTTTACACCTTTTTTCTGCATGTTTTCACGCCATTTCGGTTGCTCATATTGTGATTTTCACGATTATTCGATGATATTGTGTTACTTTTCACTATTTCTTGTTTTTGTCGGATTTCAGGAAATATGAGCGATCGGGAGCAAAAATGATCATAAGGGACTTGCAACCGCTCCGGAGCGCCACCCAAGGCTCTTTTGAGGGCTATTCGGTGATGGGAGATGGGTGGAAGAAGAAGGAACTCCGTAGGAGCGACGAGGAGGAGAAACAGAGAAGATTGGGCATTTACAGCATGCCACTCGGCCGAGTGGAGCACTCACTCGGCCGAGCAAGAAGACCACTCGGCCGACCCGACCAGACACGCTCCAACAGAAGGAATTGGGCGTGCACTCGACCGAGGGACGATATCCCACTCGGCCGAGTATGAAGATCGCATCGCCCGAGTGGCATGAAAAATCCACCATCAAAAAAGGCCGACTTACTGGAAATGTACAGGCTTTTGACGGTTCCGACTCGGCCGAGCAAGAAATGCCCGCCGGTCGAGTAAGTAAAGCCACTCGGCCGAGTCACCTCCAAAGACAGACCCCCCAAGAGCCCCGACTTACTGGAATTTTACAGGGTCTGTCACTCGGCTGAGTAGAGAAGCCCACTCGACCGAGTAGAGAAGTCCGCTCGGCCGAGTGATGCCGAGGACACGCAGCGCCCAAATTTTCAGACAGCCTCCCACTCTTTTAAAATCTTCTATCATTCCAGAAATCAAAGTATTTTTCTCATATTTTTTATGGATAGTATACTTCATGACGGTTCCAACGCCGCTAAGAACGTGCCAATCGGAGGTCGGATGAAATCTGGAGAATTTCTGCAAGTTGACACTGCAGTGCTGGAATTTCCACTCGGCCGGGTCACATGTTCCACTCGGCCGAGTCGGCGGCGGGCCCAGATTTTAAGTTGCGGTTTGTGCTGTTTTTGGGCACGAATTTGAGGGGTATTCTAGGGTTTTCTTGCTAGGGTTTTGGGGGGATATATAAGGGTTTTGTAGCCACCATTAGAGAGGATCCCCAATAAGTTCCCATAGGTTCCCATTATGTTTTCTTAGAGTTATTTTTAGAGGTTAGGCCATGCCTTAGGCCCCCTCTTGGATCAAAAAGCTTGTATTTGGATTGAAGATCTTCATCAAGCTAAGTATTTTGTTCTTATTGTTTGAGTCTTTGTTTTGATATCTTTATATATGCAAGCAATGTTTTTTATTGATTTCTCTATCGTTATTGCTATGCTTGAGTAGATTTGATATTCTAGGGCATGGGGATGAACCCTATGGATCTAATTTCATATTTGTGATGAATGAATTTCTAAATTGCTAGAATTTCTAGGAGGTTAGGTTGTGATCGATTTATTATGGATAGCTAGGGATTTCCATCGATTTGGGGTTTGCAAGAGATTGGATTCTAATCGATGGGAAGGCTTAGATATTTGATTTAGGTTTATAATCGAGATTCTCTAGACTTGGTTTGCAAGAGATTGGACCAAAGCTAGGATTTTATTATAAATCTATACCCATATTCGTTTGCAATAGATTGGGCGAATACAAACTATCACAACCTAGATCGTAACTCGAGTTTGCACGAGAGTGGGCTCGAGGGGCGATTGAACAATGATGTTGATCCTAATGCGAGCGGCTTAGGCTAGGGTTTGCAAGAGATTGGGCCCTATTCTAGGGTTGCTATAGACCGGCAATAGCGCGAGAGCGTGAGCTTGGTTCTATATTCAGTTACGACTAGTTCACCTCAACGCAAGTCTAGTAATATTGAGATTCACTATTCACAATGATGCATGACGATCCATAGTGGAGATTTCCTAGCTCTAGACATTTCTATTATATTATATTTGAATCGATATTTGACCCAACTTCTTTATCACCGACACCGACATCCACCACCATTTCCATTACATCATACCATAGCCATCTCCACCAATAAAACCTTTGTAGTCAAACCAACCTAGGATAGATTGGAGCCAACACCGCCTCCTTGTGTTCGATACCCGCTCGCCACTTGACCGTGCGCTTGCGGTAAAACTACAATCGTTCTCCGGGTGTATATCCGGGGCCGATCAAGTTTTTGGCGCCGTTGCCAGGGAGGCGATTGTGTTTGATCCTACCACCCTAGCTATTTCTTTTTTTTTGTTTTATTTCTTCATTTTTTATCTAACCCTTCCATTGTGCTAATCACTTCTTTGAAACTTTGTTTTCCCGTGCATGTACACGAGATCTACAGCGGACCCCGTAGATATATTGTTTGATCCTGAGATCGAGCGTACATTGCGGAGAATCAGAGCGGAGAGGAGACCCGATACAGAAGGGAGGTTTATGAACGTTTGGGAGACGCCTGAAGAGTTAGCGGCAAGAATGGCGAGGATTATTTCCATTCGAGATAGGCTCCGGCCTAAGACTTCCTCCACTACCTCGTCCATAGCTATGCCGCAGTTGGTGGCCGATAAAAAATTCGAGTTGAAGACCGGATTAGTGGTCCTTATGTAGCAGGATCCTTTTCATGGGAATCCCCATGAAAATCCCCACTACCACATCCAGCTCTTCCTATCAAAGTCTGCCACCTTCCAGATGCCGGGCGTCACCCTAGATGCCATCAGACTGCGCCGCTTCCCCTTCACACTAAAGGATAAAGCTCTTTATTGGTTGAGGACGTAAGCTGAAGGAGTCTTCACCATATGGGATGAGTTGGCGAGCGCGTTTATCGACAAGTTCTATCCGCCCTCCAAGACGGTAAAGATTAGGAGTGCTCTCATGTCCATCAAGCAAGGACCTCAAGAGACACTCTACGAGGCATGGGAGCACTTCAAAGACCTAAAACATCAGTGCCCCCACCATAGCATTGAAGATTGGAAGCTCGTCCATAGCTTCTACAATGGTCTCCAACTGGGGACCAAGCAGATTATTGATGCCACGGCAAATGGGGCCATCCTATCGAAGACTCCCGACGAAGCTACGGACTTACTTGAGGAGATGGCCTCGAACAATCAACAGTGGGGCGACGAGCGAGGACACTCTTCGTCCTCCTTGAAGCCATCTAGCATCTATGAGGCCAAGGCCGTGGCGGAGCTTGCCAACAAGTTTGATTCTCTCCACAAGGTAGTGGAGAGACTGGAGAAATATATTACGGAGCCCCAAGGAGCCCCTTCCACATCCACACCAACAAGTCAAATGTGCGATTGGCAAGACCAATCCCAAGCTATGTATTTGGGAGGAGAACAAGGAGAGGGATCTTTGGAGCAAGTTCAATACGTCGCGGGGAACCAAGGATATTGGGCCAATCCGGCCACTAGAAACCATCCCGGTTTCTCCTATGCCAACAATGATGGAGCATTGAACCCCCCGCAACAACTACCTCATCAAGATCGACCACCACCACAACAACAACTACATTATCCACCAAGGGGGCCACCGCAACAAAATTTCCCACCAAGGCAACAAGTGGGACCCTATAGGCCGCCCGGATACAATCAAGGGTGGAGAAATCCAAACCCTCCACAAGCTCAACAACGATCTGAATTTGAAGCTAAGGTGGAGGAGTTTATGGTCAAGCAGAAGAAGATCAATGCTTCCTTGAAGGCGGGCCAAGATTCTCTTACAACTGTCGTTGGACAAATTGCGGAGCAACTTGCGTTGCTCAATAGAAACAGTCAACAGTTGCCGGCTCAACCCGAACAAAATCCACGGGGCAACACCGACCATATCAACGCCGTGGTTGCAGTTACTACGAGAGGCGGGAAGGATACCACTCCCGTCATGATTCCTACCGAGGAGCCCGTGGTGGGGATTGTAGAGCCAAGCGAGCCGGTCATTGAAGTTGAGAGAGAGAAAGAGCCGCAAGGGGAAGAAAAGTCCAGAGCGAAGCAGCAGATTGAGGAGCGCCGTTTTATGCCACCGATCACATTCCCTCAGAGGCTAGCTAGAGCAAAGATGGAGAAACAGCTAGCCAAGTTTCTCGAGTATTTGAGAGGGGTAAGCCTCAATATCCCCTTCCTCGACGCTATCGTGGAGATCCCGACATACGCCAAGTTCTTAAAGGATTTGATTACGGGAAGAAAGAGGAAGGAGAAAATCATGCTCGCTGAGGAGGGGACTTGGTTCACAAGGAAAGAGAAGGAACCCGCCAAATTCAAAGATCCGGGGAGTTTCCGAATTCCTTGCTCCTTAGGCGGCGTCCCTCTACAAAAGGCGTTAGTAGACTTAGGGGCTAGTGTTAGCCTCATGCCTCTCTCTATGTTCCGAAGACTGAACACCTGACAGATTTGAAGCCTACCGACATGCGGATACAACTAGCAGATGGTCGGATCATAAGGCCGGTAGGGATCGCAGAGGACATCCCGTTACAAGTCCCGGGAGGCATATGTTTGCCATGCGACTTTGTGGTCATGGATGTCAAGGAGGAGGGCGATACGTCGCTAATACTTGGACGCCCATTCCTCGCCACCGCCGGTGTCATTGTCGACGTACGTGAAGGGACTCTAACATTGAACGTCGGCAACATCGAAGTGGAGCTTCATATACCCAAGGCAATGAAACACGTGCCTTATCATGAGGAGCTCGACTATATGGACCTCCTTGACGAGGTCATTGAGGAGGCGATCCCCCATTCCATCGACGCAATATTCGAGGATGACTTCGAAGAAGGCCCAGATTTGGGCCAAGAAGAAAAGACGAAGCACTCCCCCGATCTCTCCATGGAAGTTGACGAAGGCGACACTGATGTCGCAAGAATACGGGAGCTCTGCAAGCTCTCAAAGATGAGGACTCCGAAGAAAGCTCCACCGATACGAAAATCGGTGTCACCGGTGAAGCCGAGGCCCGGAGCAAGCACTAGTTTGGGGGAGCCACCCCCCAACACTACCCGAGACGAAGGAGCACTGAGGAAGAACACGCCGCCACAACATCCAAATCCGAGCGTTCTTCCCGGTAAATTCGACGGGTGCATCTCATATGCACCCAACATCCCGCAATGAATTGAAAATCCAAGGGGGGCGAGCTCAAGACCTTAAACGAGCGCTTGTCGGGAGGTAACCCGACGGTTATCGCTTTATTTTTGCTTTGGTCTTTTCTTTTTGTTTTAGAATTTATTAGTGTTTTTGAGTCTTTTTGCCCGAATTAATTTGTGACAACGGGTCCTATTTTCCTTGACAAGAGAGGAGAAAGGGATATATACCATTAGGAGGATGAACAAGGCGACGAAGAGCGCTCCAGGAATGCGCTCGTTGCTTAGGAGGAGGAAGAAATCAGCTGGAGGAAGAAAAACAGAGATTAGAGCCCAAACAGAGCCAAACAGCAGAAAACAGGAATCACTCGGCCAAGTACACTAGCCACTCGGTCGAGCACATAAGTTCGTCCGCCCGAGCGGCGCACCAACGAGGAAAGTCTACTATACCCAACTCTCTATTTCTTTTCTTGATTTCAGTATAATTGCCACTCGGCCCAGTATATATCTTCACTCGGCCGAGTGAAACTGATACGCTCGTAGGGCGAGAACTGCCGAGTAGCTTCTGCCACTCGGCCGAATGGACTTTTCCCACTCTGCCGAGGGTGGCAAAGCCACTCGACCGAGTCGTAAGCGGGGAGGAATTTTCAAAAATATTTCCGTTACGATCACTCGGCCGAGTGACACTTTCACTCGGACGAGTCGTAACTTTTCCTTTATAAGAGACGCGGGCTCGGCGCGGAATTCGAAGCGTCACAATCTTCGTTCGCCCGAGCCCGAGCCCCTTTACTCCCAACCGCTGCGATCTCACCCAGACTCACCCGATCTCGCCTGTCGACGTCAGCGCTCGGCCGACCACCGACGCCGATCACTGCCGCCGCTCCGCCCGAGTCGCTGGCGACCCTCTCACCGCCGGCCGAGCTCCGGTAACCCCCATTTTCACCCAATTTTCTCTTATTTCTTGTATTTTTCGACGATCCATGTGCTAATCGAACCCCTAAATCAAATTAACTTCAATATTTATCTATTATACCCCTAACCCCCCATACATTTTGAATGTTACACGCTGATATCTTCGTTTGATGTGCATGCTATATTGGTGAGCTTAGGGGAGCTTCCGGGTAGCGTTTTTGGCTTTGTGGAGGCGGCGTCTTCGCACGCATCCACTATTTTGCTCTCGCGGTGTGTTCCGGTATATTCGTTCCACTTATTTTCGCACGCCACACTTTTTCTATTTTTGGTGAGCACTCGGGGCACCTATGCCGCCCCGGACACGGCCACGGTCTAGGAGAGCTTCCGCCAAGCGAAAGCGGCCGGATGAGCCCGGCCCCTCCTGTTGAGTATTGGACTCCCCGGATTTGGTTTTGGATGATGAGCAAACATAAATATATCATGAACTAACATTTTGTGAGTGCAGTTATGGAGATCGTCGCCAAATTCACGAGAACACTCAAAGCGACATCTCAAGACTTCTCAAAGCGCGTGATCGCATGCCTAAAGCTTCGTTGAACCTTTTGTACCTTCTTTGAAGTCAAGAATGAAGATTGAAGCTTTGAAGACGGATCGCTAAGGTTTATTTTATAGTCTTTTTAGCTTCGATCTATAGAATGTTAAGCCTTGAGTAATTATTACATTTCTATCTTCATTACGCTCATATCGTAGCTCTAGGATCTTAGTACAAGTCCATTCTAACTTCCTCGAAGCATCACGCTTCGATTCGGACTTGTTTGTGCATGTTAGTTGGTACAAGAAGAAGTACTGACCGACTAGATGGTGATCTAGTCGGTCGGCAACTGTTCTTGGACCGACTAGTTTGATTCCTTATTTTCTTGGACTTTACTGTTTACAGTTAGTCGGTCTACGTTGACTCACCGATCGACTAGTTTGTGAACTAGTCGGTCAGTGATGCTTCTTTGACCGACTAGTTGGACTTTACTGTTCATGCCAAATTTCTCCTTAGCTACTGTTTATCGTTAGTCGGTCTAAGAACGTTTGGTGACCGACTAGTTGTTGATCTAGTCGGTCAACATTTGCTCTTGGACCGACTAAATCATTTGTATTCAGACTATTTGTTTTTGACTCTTAGTCGGTCTAAGTTTATTGACCGACCGACTAGTTGTGAAACTAGTCGGTCAGAAAGTCTTCTTGGACCGACTAGTTATCTAGGTCTGAAATCTTCATCTGTTCACTGTTCACCTTTTAGTCGGTTCATGTTGTTTCACCGACCGACTAGTTGATGAACTAGTCGGTCAGTGGTTGTTCTTTCACTGACTAGTCTGCTTCAGATTTAGATCCGTTGGAGTTTTGAAAGCGACGTTTCTCTCTCCCTTTTCACTTGATCCTTTAAATACCTGAAGGGGTTATTTCATAGGATCCAAGGCTGCTATTTCAGAGTTCTATTGATTCAAAGAGAAGCTTTCAACTCTCATCTTCAAGCTCTCTCATTCTCAAGAATCTCTCCCTCACTCTCATTCCTCAAGAGAGATTCATTGGTTGTGAGCCTTCCAAGCCAAGGGCTTGATTCTAGGTCATCCATCTCATCCCTAGGCTTCCATTGCTGGTCATCTTCTTGAAGCTAGGGTTTGGTGACTCTTCCTCCATCAAAATCCTTTTTGCCCTAATTTGGTAAGAAATCTCAAGGCATAGGTATTTTGTTGGTAAGCATTTCATTTCAGTTATATTTGAATTGTATACTCTCGGTTGTGAGAGGTTTTGCGTGATCCCGGGTTGTGGGATTCACGGTCATCGATTGTAGGTCGATTGCACTTGTGAGGTTTTCGCAAGTGTTCATATTGGAAATCTTGAGTTAGGGTTTCTAACTCAAGTATCCAGAAGGGATCCGGGTGGTTGGGACGTAGGATCACCGGGAACAAGTCGGGGAGACTTGGGTGGATCCGAACCCATTAAACCATTGTGTTTGCATTTGCATTATTTCTTGATTGTAGTTATTCCGCAACGTTGTTTGTTAATTGCACGATAATTAGGAATAACACTCCTTATTATTTAAAAGTACTATTCACCCCCCCTCTAGTACATGTGCAGTAGCTTCCCAGGGCACTACAATTGGTATCAGAGCCAAGGTTCAAAGCTACACATAGCCAAGGTTCAAAGCTATGACGAACAACGACTACAACGTCTTCAGGAACCGCGATGGAGCTTCTTCAGTTATGGAAGGACTATCCTCAGTCAGGCCTCCACACTTCAACGGTACCAACTATGGGTACTGGAAATGCCAGATGCAAATTTTCCTCCGGAGCGCTTCTCTATGGAGAGCCACCATGACGGAGTATGTCGAGCCTTCCGAAGAAGATTTCGCGAAGTGGACTCCAAAGGAGGTCGCCGCGGAAGTAGCCAATGCCAAGGCAATGAATGCCTTGAATTGTGCGTTGGAGCCGGAGGACTTCAACAAGATATGCACATGTAAGAGTGCATATCAAATATGGAACCAACTCCTCATATTGCACGAAGGATTGAGCACGGTAAAAGATTCTAAACTCGTCGTTGCTAATAAAGAATTTGAGTTGTTTCATATGGAGCAGGGCGAAACCATGAAGGAATATTACGCTCGCTTCGTGGATATATCAAACGACTTGGAAGCTCTTGGGAAGGTCTATACCCAAAAGGAGAAAGTCGTGAAGATTATCGACGGTCTTCCATCATGTTGGGAAAAGCGTACCTTCGCCATCGAGGAAGGTAATGACATGAATAAATATACCGTCGTACAACTAATGGGTACCTTGTTGTCTTACGAGGTACGCAAGGATAGTAAGATCCGAATGAAGGAAAAGATGAAAGCGTACTTGAAGCAAGATGAGCCAAAGAAAAAGGGGATTGCCTTCAAGGCCTCTCCATCTACCGATGATGAAGAATCGGAAGACGAATTGGACATAGAATCCATTGCCCGTATGGCAAGGAAGTTCGATCGATTCCTCCGAGAAGGTATATCTTTGAATAAATCTAAAGTTAGTTCGACTAATGCTTCTACTCCCGTGTGTTATAAATGCAACAAGCCAGGACACATCAAACCGGATTGTCCTCTCTACAAACACAAGGAGAAGGGAAAAGCATCAAAGTACGACAAGTCGAGAAAGTACAAGAAAGGACTTGTTGGCACATTCACCGACTCCGGAGAGGATTCCTCAAGTGGAGAGTCGGATGATGGAAGAGTGGAGAAAGCAAAACTTTGCTTCATGGAGAATGAGGCAAAAGATCGAAAGTCCTCCTTCGATGAAAGCGATGATGAAAGCGAGGATGGTAGCGAGGAGGAAAGCGGAGAACCTACTATTGATGAAATGAGGTTAGCAAACCAAGAAATTTGGTCTAAATTTACTAAATTAGTAGATAGATATAATAATACCAAAGATGAACTTGTTAGCCTCCAAACCTCTCCTAAGTCTACCATCACCAACAATGACACCATTGTTTAGACACTCGCCAATGAGAAAGCAAGTTTGCTTACTCATAATGGCTTGTTGAGAAATGAGGTGAAGTCCCTCAAATCTCAACTTGAGCATGTTCTTGTTGAGGATTCGGATGAACATGTGATAGCGGATTTGACGTCTCAAAACTCAACTTTGAGTATTGAGAATAAGAATCTCAAATCACGTGTTTATGCACTCACGTCGCAAGTATCCACTTTGGATGCTTCTTTGCATTCTCTCAAAGAGAAGTATGAGTGCACGTTAGGCCGTATCAATGATTTCAATAAAGGTAAGGGCCATTTGGATAATATCCTAAATGACTTACTTCCGGCCAAACACCACATTGGCTTGGGGTATAAGATGGGAGACTCATCCAAATCGCCTACCACCTTTGTTAGGCCGACATCCGATGCCTCGACGAGTGGGAGCAAACACCCCATTGGTAGTTCTCCTACCAATAGTGCTTCCACTTCGTACACACCCCCGATTGGAAAGAAACCCACTTTGGGTAGACCTCCAAAGAGGGGTCATGCATTTTTGTACTCACATGCTATGCCACGTAGGAACACACATCCTACTCCACCGGTGCATGCTAATATTAATGATGATTTTTATACTCCGCACCCACGAGCACGTGCTAACACTTATATGAGACACCCACATGCACGTAATCATGCTCATGCACATCCTAATGCTTATGTTCAAACATCTCATCAACATGTGCATGCCTACTCTCATAATCATCCTCATGCATACACACCTCATGCTTATCCACGTATGTATGCTACACCACATCATGGATCTCATGCTCAACATAATGCTATTGCTAGAACTCACGCTCCTAGGCCACATGCACCACATAGAAATCAACCTTTTGTGCATGCAACCCCTAGGAAGAGGATTCCCAAAATGTACACTATTTGGGGTCCCAAGAACACTAGCGATGATGCTATGAATGTTTATGTGAAATCATATATTAATGATGTTATTTTGAATGATGATTATGTTGGGAAGTCAAGTTCCTCTTGGACTTGGTTTCAGAAGGGTTAGTTCCTTTAACCCTTCAATGCTTGGTACCATGAGCTTATGATCATGTTATAGGTACCAAGGCATTTGTTTATAAATTTGATTTTGATTACATTAACTCATGGGTTACAATTATTTTAATTTCGTATTTCAAATTTGTTGTCTAACCCATTGGATCCAAAAGGATTTTTGGATACCAAAATGAAGTTTTCTAGGTTCAATCCACCGTGGGATACCAACCCTACCAACTCCTCGATTTGCGAAGACTTTCATTCAAACGGAGTTGATGGTGCTTAGGTAATGCACCAATGTAGGGGGAGCTTAATGTTGTAAGTATAATATTACATTTGGTATCCATGAGGGTTGAATGCATGCTTGGTTAGAATCTATTTCTTTACATTTGGTATCATTTTGTTTCTCCTAGCATGATAGAATTGTGAATGCCATAAATACTTTGAAATTCTTATCTATTTTTGGCATGACATGTTTTAAAAGTTATAATGATGATTTTCGTATTACTTTTATCACATTGTCACTTCTCATCGCACACTTCACTTAGTTTTGATGTGCTTTTACTTTATGCTCATTTTCGATCGATAGTGTGACATTTGATATTCTTTGATGTGCACCACTCTTTTGATGGTTCATTCCTTTGTGCACATTTTATGTATGTCTCTGATATTGATTTCGTCGTTCGACGATTCATTTTGATTCAATAGCTTTAGTTGTATGAAAACATAGAATTGTTTTCCATGCACTAAAATAGCTATAAATGTTGATATTGGAGAGTAAATTCATTTCTTCAATCAGTGAATTTACATTTGATATTTTGATGATTTAAGTTTTCGATTTTCGACTATGGTCTCATTGACACGCTTTGATTTTATTCGAACTTTATTTTGGTGTCATATGACACGTGGTCGTATTCTTAGACTCCCATGCTTAATGAATTATTTGGACATGATTTATTGTCATTGGCTTCCTCCCGCTCTTTTTGGATTATGCCAAAGGGGGAGAGATATAATAATGGCATAATAATGGCATGTGCTAAATGATAATTTACCATGAATCTAATTTGATATGTTAGATTCAGGGGGAGTTAAGATATAAAAATGGATTACAAATCCTAAATCTCAAATATTGGATTTGCATTTTTACTTTCCTCGTCTGCTTGATGTATGTGCTTATTATTTCATATGGAACTAATGTGTCATCAATGCAGGGGGAGTAAGTATATTTCATTTAGTTCATTATTATTCATTATTATATATGTTGGTTTGTCATCACCAAAAAGGGGGAGAATGTTGAGTATTGGACTCCCCGGATTTGGTTTTGGATGATGAGCAAACATAAATATATCATGAACTAACATTTTGTGAGTGCAGTTATGGAGATCGTCGCCAAATTCACGAGAACACTCAAAGCGACATCTCAAGACTTCTCAAAGCGCGTGATCGCATGCCTAAAGCTTCGTTGAACCTTTTGTACCTTCTTTGAAGTCAAGAATGAAGATTGAAGCTTTGAAGACGGATCGCTAAGGTTTATTTTATAGTCTTTTTAGCTTCGATCTATAGAATGTTAAGCCTTGAGTAATTATTACATTTCTATCTTCATTACGCTCATATCGTAGCTCTAGGATCTTAGTACAAGTCCATTCTAACTTCCTCGAAGCATCGCGCTTCGATTCGGACTTGTTTGTGCATGTTAGTTGGTACAAGAAAAAGTACTGACCGACTAGATGGTGATCTAGTCGGTCGGCAACTGTTCTTGGACCGACTAGTTTGATTCCTTATATTCTTGGACTTTACTGTTTACAGTTAGTCGGTCTACGTTGACTCACCGACCGACTAGTTTGTGAACTAGTCGGTCAGTGATGCTTCTTTGACCGACTAGTTGGACTTTACTGTTCATGCCAAATTTCTCCTTAGCTACTGTTTATCGTTAGTCGGTCTAAGAACGTTTGGTGACCGACTAGTTGTTGATCTAGTCGGTCAACATTTGCTCTTGGACCGACTAAATCATTTGTATTCAGACTATTTGTTTTTGACTCTTAGTCGGTCTAAGTTTATTGACCGACCGACTAGTTGTGAAACTAGTCGGTCAGAAAGTCTTCTTGGACCGACTAGTTATCTAGGTCTGAAATCTTCATCTGTTCACTGTTCACCTTTTAGTCGGTTCATGTTGTTTCACCGACCGACTAGTTGATGAACTAGTCGGTCAGTGGTTGTTCTTTGACCGACTAGTCTGCTTCAGATTTAGATCCGTTGGAGTTTTGAAAGCGACGTTTCTCTCTCCCTTTTCCCTTGATCCTTTAAATACCTGAAGGGGTTATTTCATAAGATCCAAGGCTGCTATTTCAGAGTTCTATTGATTCAAAGAGAAGCTTTCAACTCTCATCTTCAAGCTCTCTCATTCTCAAGAATCTCTCCCTCACTCTCATTCCTCAAGAGAGATTCATTGGTTGTGAGCCTTCCAAGCCAAGGGCTTGATTCTAGGTCATCCATCTCATCCCTAGGCTTCCATTGCTGGTCATCTTCTTGAAGCTAGGGTTTGGTGACTCTTCCTCCATCAAAATCCTTTTTGCCCTAATTTGGTAAGAAATCTCAAGGCATAGGTATTTTGTTGGTAAGCATTTCATTTCAGTTATATTTGAATTGTATACTCTCGGTTGTGAGAGGTTTTGCATGATCCCGGGTTGTGGGATTCACGGTCATCGATTGTAGGTCGATTGCACTTGTGAGGTTTTCGCAAGTGTTCATATTGGAAATCTTGAGTTAGGGTTTCTAACTCAAGTATCCGGAAGGGATCCGGGTGGTTGTGACGTAGGATCACCGGGAACAAGTCGGGGAGACTTGGGTGGATCCGAACCCATTAAACCATTGTGTTTGCGTTTGCATTATTTCTTGATTGTAGTTATTCCGCAACGTTGTTTGTTAATTGCACGATAATTAGGAATAACACTCCTTATTATTTAAAAGTACTATTCACCCCTCCTCTAGTACATGTGCAGTAGCTTCCCAGGGCACTACACCTCCCACGAGATGGAGGACTCTCCTCCGCCTACACCACCTCACCCCGCACAGCCACAGCCTGCAGACCCCGTTCACCCTGCACAGCCACTCCCAATCGACCCACTGCCACCACCGGCTCCTATCGTCGGGCCGCTGGGTATTACGTTCCGAGACGACGCACATCGCGTCGCTTTTGAGCGTATCGCCCAGCGCTCGATAGTGCCCTCCAGGTTCGCACACCTTGCTGACCTAGACCGCCTGGGGGTACTTGAGGGGATGCTCACGTTGTACGACAACGTGGGTTGGCGAGACTTTCTTTCCGTGTCGGCGGATACCTACGTCCGCCCGACACTCGAGGTGCTCAGCTCGATCTCCCGGACCGCTGAGGGATGCTCCTTCCGACTCATGGATCGAGAGTGTCAGATCACTCTCGATATGCTTCGAGCGTTCTTTCAGTGACCCGCTGTCCCCACACCCGACCGAGCCTACGCCCCCACACACATCCCTTCCACATCCTTCGATTCACACGCCTTCTGGGCCAGGATCACAGGTTTACCTCAGGCCTTTGACCCTAGTAGGGTCAAGGCCTCGGCCATAGTCCACCCCTGCCTCCGTATAGCACAGCGCCTTATGGCGACCACCTTTCTGGCGAGGTACGAGCCTGGGACGATGTCTACGCCTGAGCTCTATATGCTCTACGCGATGACTCGCCCCAGAGTTCTTGATAGGGATGGAGTCACGTTGGCCCCCGCCGTTGAGATAGACGTCGCTAGCTGGTTTTTGGACCGCATCATCATAACGGTGGGCACTCGCTCTTCGATATGTTGATGCGGCCTGATCACTCTGCTAGCCCTGATGACCGGCGAGGACCTTCCGGTTGACCTGCGACGATCCCCGGGCCCCACTGCACTTTCGATAGACGTCATGGCCCGGATGAAGATGCTTCGTCCGCACGGTCAGCGGCACTGGGTTTGGTTGCACGGTCCGTACGGTGCTGACTACATGTTCCTTCCGAGCCCCGCTCGGACACACATAGGACCAGCACAGGTGGACTGCCTTCCGGCGATGGATTTCCTGATCCCCGCCGCCTACGTGCTTGAGGCCGAGGAGGCTGAGTAGGCTGAGCAGGCACACGCTGCATACGCTGCACCCGTCGACCCTGTGGCCCCTCAGCCTGTGCCTGGGATTTCTGCTGCTCCCGACACCACTGTCCACACTTCTGCCGGTGTCGGGAGTACACTTGCTGAGACCACGTCCACTACCACCACACCCACCACCACTCCCACCACTGCTGGCCCTCTGTCGGTTGAGCCACTCACTTCTCTACTACCCGAGAGTCCACCCACCATACTTGAGAGCGGCGAGCCTTCTTTCGCTGCCGTCGTGGAGACCATGGCCAGTATGATCTCCGCTGGGATTTCGCCTTTTGGACCCCTTACTTCCTCCCCAGCGGTTGACCCTATTGTCTCCACTGCGGCTGTACTATCTGAGAGTGTCATGACGTTTGTTCCCACGTCTGTGTCACTAACCTCTCTTACCGCCTTGTCGCCATTTTTGTCTTACACTTCCGCTGCTGCTGCTTCCACCTCACACCAGCCTGCGTCCCAGCCTCGCACTGAGGCTGGGCCCCCACTTGTGAGCACAGTACCCTTCATCCACATGCCTGCTGATCCCATCCACTACACCACACGTACCCACCAGCCACGTCCCGCACAGCACAGACACGTGCGTCCCTCTGCACCACCTCCCCCTGACACTGTACTTCTGAGCATTCGTGCTCTTGAGGGGGCGGTGAGTGGCCTCAGAGGCGACCTCAGGACCCTGTCTGCCACCGTCACCGCTATGGACCGCCGCTTCGACCTACTTCCGGGCATTCACTATTGCCTCACTCAGATTCTCGAGCGGTTTCCTCACGTACCCACACCTACACCCACGCCTACACCCACCCAGCAGGTACCCACACCTACACCCACACCTACACCCACACCTACACCCACACCCACCCAGCCTGCTCCTACACCCACACTCCCACCCACCCAGCAGACTGTTCCCCAGCCACCACTACCTCTACCTCCGCCTCAGGACGGAGACGGCACAGCACCACCCTCTTAGGCACACCCTTGATGCCATTGATCTTTTTTGCCGTTATGCTGCCCGTCTCTGCTTGGTCCTGATGATTTTTGCCCACCTCCCCCTCCCCTCACTGTTTTGGATCCACATTTTGATCATATCTTTCTATATCATTTTTGGGAGAGAGGGAGAATATTTTTGGTGACACTCTTATATCTGATTCACTCTTATATCTGCTTGCATCATGCACGCATCATATCTTCATTTTTTTCTTTCTTTTTCATCGTGCATGCATCCTCACATACCCCTCCCATTACACGTCTCTCGGTGTGCCACACTTCGCACATTGAGAACACTGTGCACTTTAGCTTGGGGGAGTGAGTTCTCACGCTTTTTGATTTACCACCTTTATTTTTAGTTTTTTTTCACGCCATTTTCGCATTTGCACTCATTTTCATCACTTTTTCTTTTTTTTTACCATGCATCACGTTTTTCTTATTTTCTTCGTGTGCTGCATTGTAAATAGTTTTATTTTCCCTTTTTATCTTTATTTCTTTCATCTCATGCTAGAGATGACTTTTCTGTGATGATGATGACGTGGAGTTAGCTTTCTCTATATGCATGCTATATTTGTCATGTCTTAGCTTTTATTTCTGATATCATATGCTATGATCTGCCTTGCATTTAGAGATAGTAACCCACACTTTTTCTGTATGAAAATGGATGAAATTCTATTATTAGCTGAGTCTGAATATTCATATGTATGCTATCGTAGAAAACACACCAAGATTCACGCATTGAATGCTTATATCTGGAGTACCGTTTTCTTTTCCTATATCACTTCTATTTGCATAACTTGTACACTTCACTTCAGGATGATTGAATGATGTTAGCTATGATAAATCTGGATTAGTTTGCTTTTTGAGATCGAAACCGAGTAGATTAGATTACCCTGTTGAAGTTGTCATGCACGTCCTATAGAGTGAACTGAGATACATATTTATTTCTTTCTCCACATATCTTGAACATTAATTCTCTATTTTAAAATCATTGGTGAATCTCCCCTTAGCGATTCTAGTATTTGGCATTTCCCCCGTCATTAAATTCCTAGCTCCAAATTCCCCGAAATCCAAAGAAAGAAAAAAAATACTTGTATATCCTTCTCTTTGATTTGGAATCATTGTGTATAAATGCTATTGAAAAAAAGGGGAAAAGAAAAAGATTTGAAAAAAAAAGAAAAGAAAAGAGAAAGGAAGCTCAAAACGATCCCATCTCATACCCCTTCTCTCTTTCTTCCCTCTTTTTGTTTTTATTTTTATTTCTTTTACTTTTGGAGCATCAATAGAGATGGGGAATGTAAGTATAGTTTTGTATATGCCACCACGCTTATAGATAAGCTTGGGGGAGAGAATGCAATGATGTGTGAGAGAGTAACTCCCTGACGGTGCATGACAACCTAGGCTAAGTAATATTCTATACTCGGTGAGATTGTTTTAGCTTCACGAAATCCAGAAATCTACGCCTAGCATTCACTTCATGAAATCCACGCTTTTCTATTCTTCCAACTCTATTGTGTGATATCCTCTATACTCCTCATAGAAAGCATTCAATTGAAAAGTGTGTGATCTGCGATATTGTATACCGCTTTAAATGATTCAGACGATGTTAATCTTAGAATTATTCCATTTTTCATGCTATATCGATATTCTTGGGTTTTCTATCTCTATTTGCACCATTATACTATGATATCGAAATAAAAATCTTTGACATGTGTTTTACATTCGATGCATGCTATATGAGTAAGCAAAACCCACGTCCTGAGAAAAATGATCTAGCAGCTTCCCTCTTCGCTTTCTTCTTTCTTTTTTCGTTTTCCGTTTTTCCATCGTTTTCATTTTCTAAATCCACCGGGTTCGCCTTTTACTTATCTTCCTCGAGGACGAGTAAGAGGTAAGCTTGGGGGATTTTGATCACTCCATATTTTACACCTTTTTCCCGCATGTTTTCATGCCATTTGAATCGCTCAAATCACGTTTTTCATGATTTATCGACAACATTGCGATACTTTTCACGATTTGTTGTTTTTTGTCGTATTTCAGGAGATTTGGAGCGATTTGGAGTGATTCCGAGATACACCCACTCCGGAGTGTCACCGACGACTTCCCTGAGGGGTATTTTAAGATTGGAGAGGAGCGGAAGAAGAAAAACGTCGTAGGAGCGACGAGGAGGCAAAAATACGCAATTTGGGCATCTTCAGTATCTCACTCGGCCGAGTGAAGGAGTCACTCGGCCGACCAACGAGACCCCGCTCGGCCGGCCTGATCGGACACGCTCCAAGCAGTATATCACCGTGCACTCGGCCGAGCATCAGAAGCCGACTCGGCCGAGTGACGTATCCCGTCCGCTTGAGTGGCACCCAGACGATGGCCATCAAAAAGAGCCAACTTACTGTAATCCGTCAGTCTGAGCAGCAAAAGCCCGACTCGGCCGAGTGGCAATTGCCGTCCACCCGAGTGAAGATAGCCCATCGGCCGAGTGACGACAACTCACTTGGCCGAGTGACGCCCGATGTGACGACCCCCAAGACCCCAGAGTTACTGGAATCCGTCAGGGTCCCTCACTCGGCCGAGTGACCTTTGTCACTCGGCCGAGTGAGCAGCGCTGCCTGTAGCAGAAATCACGATTTTGGAGCTGCGCATGGGCAGTTTGGTCACGAATTTTGGGCAGTTTTGGGGGGTATTTAACCCCAGATTCTAACCTAGTTTAGGGAGCCTTTTTCTATTACTTTTGGCAGCCTTTTTAGTTTAGATTTTTAGAGTTTAATTCTTGTGATTGGAGAGGAGAGAAAATGGTTATTTTGTTGGATTCTTGGAAAGCTACATTGGTTTGTCTCCCTCTCTATTAAAAATCCTATTTTTATTGCTATTTTGAATATTTCTATGAATTCCATTGCTGTTTCTATTGATTATTCTTCAATTAGCAATATGATTTGTGAGTAGTTTTAACGTCTTAGGGCGTGGGGATGAACCCTACGAGCCCAATTTCCGATTTGTGACGATTTGGTAGAACTATTGCTAGAATTGATTAGGGCTAGTTTGGGATTGATATAATACTGATAGCTAGGTGTTCATATCGATTGGGATTTGCAAGAGATTGGATCCCAATTCGATAGGAAGCCCTAGAAATCCAAATTGGGTTGAAATTGAGTTTCCTTAGTATCGGTTTGCAAGAGATTGGACCGATACTAGGATTCTCGGTTGCAATTCTATACCGATACCCGTTTGCAAGAGATTGGACGGGTGGGAACTATCCCAACCTAGGTCATAGCCCGAGTTTGCACGAGAGTGGGCTCGGGATGTGATTGAACGATGACGTTGATCCTAATGCTAGCTTGCCTAGGCTAGGGTTTGCAAGAGATTGGACCCGAGCCTAGGTTTGCTATAGACCGGCAACAGCGCGAGAGCGTGAGCTAGGTTTTACATTCAGTTGCAACTAGTTCACCCGACATTCTACCCTAGCAATTGTGAAACCGATGAATCACAATGACGAGATACGGTGAGTAGCGGGGATTCCCTATTCCCTAGGCATCTTTATTTGATTTTATATCTCTTTTTACATTGTTTGACGATTGTGACAACATCGCCGAAAGGTAATTTCCTACTTTTCTGTCCCCATAGCCAGGTTGTTCGGAGAAGGCACTATCATACGTCCTCCCTGTGTTCAATACCCGCTCGTCGCTATACCGTGCGCTTGCGGTAAGACTACACGGTCGCTCTTTAGGGTGTACGCCCGGGCGCGATCATTCATCAGGTTCATAAAAACTACAGATGTGTTAGTCACACCGAAAGGCATAACGACGAACTCGTAGTGTCCATAATTTGTTCCGAACGACGTCTTCTGCACATCCTCCTTCTTCACTTTCAACTGGTGATATCCGCTCCTGAGATCCAGTTTAGAGAAAACCCTCGATCCTCTAAGATGATCGAAAATGTCTTCTATACACGGTAACGAATACTTGTTCTTGATGGTGACGGCATTCAACTCTCTGTAGTCCACGCACATACGACGCGAACCATCCTTCTTCTTTACCAGTAGAATAGGCGCTCCCCACAAAGACACACTCGGATGGATATAACCCTTCTGCAAGAGCTCATCCAACTGTCTACGTAGCTCCTCCAACTCTGCTAGAGCCATACGATATGGTGCTTTCGAAATGGGCTGCGCTCCCGGAATAAGATCAATCGAGAACACAAGAGCTCAATCGGGCGGTGATCGGTCCATATTTTACACCTTTTTTCTGCATATTTGCATGCCATTTCGATCACCCATATCACGCTTTTCACGATTATTCGACGATATTGCGTTACTTTTCACTATTTCTTGTTTTTGTCGAATTTCAGGAAATATGGAGCGATCGGGAGCAAAAATGAGCTTAAAGGATTTGCACCCACTCCGGAGTGTCAACCATGGCTCTTTTGAGGGTTATTCTGCAATGGAAGACGAGTGGAAGAAGAAAGAACGTCGTAGGAGCGACGAGGAAGCGAACAGATGGAGATTGGGCATTTTCAGCATGCCACTCGGCCGAGTGAAGGAGTCACTCGGCCGGGCATTGAGACCCCGCTTGGCCGGCCAGATCGGACATGCAACAGAGATGTATCAGCGTGCACTCGGCCGAGCATCGCACGCCCACTCGGCCGAGTGCGGAGACTCTGTCCGCCCGAGTGGCACTTAGACGACGGCAAGCCAAAATGTCCAACTCTCTGTAATCCATCAGTCGACTACGAGCTCCGACTCGGCCGAGTTCCAAAAGCCCCTCGGCCGAGTGACATTTGCCACTCGGCCGAGTGATGCCGAGGACACGAAGCGACCAGATTTTCAGACATCCTCCAACTCTTTTGAAATCTGATATCATTCTAGTGGGTAAATTATTTTTCTCATATTTGTTATGGATAGTAGACTTCATGACGATTCCAATGCCGCCAAGAACGTGTAAATCGGAGGTCGGATGAAATCTGGGGAATTTCTGCAAGTCGATGCTGCAGTGCTGGAATTTGCATGTCAGTGTCACTCGGCCGAGTGACATTTCCACTCGGCCGAGTGACCAGTTTTGGACAGTTTTTGACAGTTTTGACAGAGTGCTGTTTTCTGGAGTTTCTGCAGGAAAGCTCACTCGACCGAGTGAGATTTCCACTCGACCAAGTGAGATTTCCACTCGACTGAGTGAGATTTCCACTCGACCGAGTGAGATTTCCACTCGGCCAAGTCGTAACTGGCGCAGATTTCTGGGCACGCGCAGATTCAGTTTTGGGCCCGAATTTCAGGGGCTTTTTAGGCAGTTTTGCTAGGGTTTTGGGGGAGTATTTAAGGGTTTTGTAGCCACCATTAGAGGGAGATCCCCCATGTTTTCTTAGGTCCCAAGATGTTTTCTTATTGATTATTTTAGAGGTTAGGCCATGCCCTAGGCCCCCTCTTGGATCAAAAAGCTTTTATTTGGATTGGAATTCTTCATCAAAGCTAAGTATCTTTGTTCTTATTCTTTGAATCTTTGATTTGATATCTTTTTGTATGCAAGCTATGGTTTTTATTGATTCTTATATCCTTATTGCTATGCTAGAGTAGATTTGTTGTTCTAGGGCATGGGGATGAACCCTATGGATCTAATTTCAGATTTGTGATGAATGAATTTCTAAATTGCTAGAATTGCTAGGAGGTTAGGTTGTGATTGATTTATTACGGATAGCTAGGGATTTCCATCGATTGGAGTTTGCAAGAGATTGGATTCTAATCGATGGGAAGGCCTAAATATTCGATTTAAATTTACAATTGGATTTCTCTAGATTTGGTTTGCAAGAGATTGGACCAAAGCTAGGATTTTTAATTGTAAATCTATACACATATTCGTTTGCAAGAGATTGGATGAATACGAACTATCACAACCTAAATCGTAACTCGAGTTTGCACGAGAGTGGGCTCGAGGGGCGATTGAACGATGATGTCGATCCTAATGCTAGCGGCTTAGGCTAGGGTTTGCAAGAGATTGGGTCCTACCCTAGGTTTGCTATAGACCGACAATAGCGCGAGAGCGTGAGCTTGGTTCTCTATTCAGTTACGACTAGTTCACCTCAACACAAGTCTAGTAATATTGAGATTCACTATTTACAATGATGTATGACGATCCGTAGTGGGAATTCCCTAGCCCTAGACACTTTTATTATATTGTATTTGAATCGATATTTGACCGACTTCTCTATCTCCGACACTGACATCCATCACCATTGCCATTATATCATACCATAGCCATCTCCACCAATAAAACCATCATAGTCAAACCAACCTAGGATAGATTGGAGCCAACACCACCTCCTCGTGTTCGATACCCGCTCTCCACTACGCCGTGCGCTTGCGGTAAAACTACAATCGTTCTCCGGGTGTATATCCGGGGCCGACCAAGTTTTTGGTTGTGCTCTTGGGTTGCATTTTGGGGCGATCAAGTTTTTGGCGCCGTTGCCGGGGAAGACATTTTGATGGTATTCGGCATCGACCACTGGGTTATTTATTCTTTCTTTGCTTTCTTCTATATCTTGTTCTTACTCTGTTCGCAGCCCTATTTGCATATTCTCCCCGTATTTTGCATAAGATCTTAACAGGGAGAATGGAGGATGCAATGTCAACAATAGAGCTCAGTCATGAAGATTATGCCTCCTTCACAGACCTCCTTAAGGAGCTCGTCAATGAGGTCCATGCGACCGGAACTTTTGCAATCGATATCAAGGACCCCGACGAACAACTGTTTGCTAGTTTTGTGATGGACCAAATCTCCCCGGATGGGACTATCGGGGGCAATGTCAGAGTTGATGTGGTCGACGACAAATTATATTTCGAAGACGGTAGAACAGATGCCGAAGAACACTATACTCCCGAAGAATCCTTCGAGCAAACCGACATTCAGGGAGTTACACTCTATGACGCTCACTCTTGCTTTTATGAATCGTCTGATGTGTTTCTTGATTCCAGGCATGAACCAGAGCGGAGAGAAAGTTTTGACGATGCTTGCACAGAATTAGAGGGACCCTATTTCGATGCCTCGTCCTCACTAAGTAGTGAGTCTGACTCCTCACAGGAGAGCGCACCACCTGAACATGAGCTAAACCCGGATGACAAGGAAGAAGCCAAGCTCATGCGAGCTGATGAAGTAGAAGGAGCAGCACCTCTTGGGGTAGAACTTAAGCAATTACCTCCGAATCTAAGGTATGCTTTTTTGGGTGATAAATTAACTTTCCCGGTGATAGTAAACTCCCACCTCACGCAAGATCAACTTGAAAAACTCCTAGACGTTCTTAGGAGCCACAAGGATGTCCTTGGCTACACTATCTCCGATCTAAAAGGGATAAGCCCTAGGCTTTGCACACATAGGATCCATTTGGAAGATACCGACGCCACCTCCATAGAGCCTCAAAGGCGGTTAAACCCGAATATGAAGGAAGTGGTTAAAAAGGAAATCCTAAAATTGCTCGACGCTGGTATCATTTACCCCATCTCTGACAGTAGATGGGTTAGCCCCGTTCACGTCGTCCCCAAGAAAAGGGGGATGACAGTCATAAAAAATGAAAAAGGTGAGCCCATATCTACACGCACCGTCACGGGATGGAGAATGTGCATTGATTATAGGAAACTAAATAAAGCTACCCGAAAAGACCATTACCCATTGCCCTTCATTGATCAAATGCTTGAACGCCTAGCTAAGCATAAATACTTTTGCTATCTAGATGGGTATTTGGGATTCTTCCAAATTCCTTTACACGAAGATGACCAAGAAAAGACCACTTTTACTTGCCCTTATGGTACCTATGCCTACCGTAGGATGCCATTTGGTCTTTGTAATGCTCCCGCCACCTTTCAGAGGTGTATGACATCCACATTTTCCGACTACATTGAAAATATTATGGAAGTTTTTATGGATGATTTTTCGGTTTATGGAAGTGAGTTTGACTCTTGTTTGGCCAATCTTACTAAAGTCCTTAAAAGGTGCCAACAAAACAATCTCACTCTAAATTGGGAGAAATGTCACTTCATGGTCACGGAAGGTATAGTCCTCGGGCATCTTGTTTCCTCGAGAGGAATTGAGGTAGATAAAGCAAAGATTGAGGTAATCGAAAAACTCCCTCCTCCTATTAATGTCAAGGGCATTAGAGGCTTCCTTGGTCATGCGGGGTTTTACCGCCGCTTCATCAAGGATTTCGCCTCGATTGCCCGACCACTTACTTCCTTGCTCGCTAAAGATACTCCTTTTGTTTTTTCAGTGGAATGCTTGCAAGCCTTCAACACCTTGAAAGAAGCACTAGTTTCAGCGCCCATCATTCAACCACCAGATTGGAGCCTTCCCTTTGAGCTAATGTGTGATGCTAGCGACCAAGCCATTGGAGCGGTATTGGGACAAAGAAAAGATAGGAAGCTTCATGCGATATACTATGCGAGCATAACATTGGATGACGCGCAGAAAAACTACACAACTACCGAAAAAGAGCTTCTAGCGGTCGTCTATTCCATAGAGAAGTTTCGCTCCTACCTCCTTGGTTCCAAGGTGATTGTCCACACCGACCATGCGGCGTTGAAGTATCTCTTAAACAAGAAGGAGGCCAAACCTCGGTTGATTAGGTGGATACTCTTGTTGCAAGAATTCGACTTAGAGATCAGAGACAAGAAAGGTACGGACAATGTCGTGGCGGATCATTTATCTAGGGTCATTCGCGACAAGGAGGATGAGAGTTTTCCTATCGACGACACATTCGTGGATGAGAGGCTATATGCCATAAGGACCGGTGAAGTTCCTTGGTATGCGGACTTCGTCAACTACTTAGCTTGTGGAATTAAACCGCATGGGATGCCCACGCATCAAAAGAGGAGATTTCTGCATGAAGTCCGTAGCTATTTTTGGGAAGATCCATACCTCTTCAAGATATGCAAAGATAGTGTCATTCGGAGGTGCGTTTCTAAAGAGGAGGCAACGTCTATCATTTTGCATTGCCACGGTCTACCATGTGGAGGACATCATGCCACCTCTAAAACAACCGCTAAGATCTTGCAGAGCGGATTCTTCTGGCCAACAATGTTTAGAAACACCCACGCTTTCGTAAAGGGGTGCGATAGATGCCAACGGACCGGGAATATCTCCAAACGCAATGAGATGCCAATGAGGCCCATCCAAGAAATTGAGCTTTTTGATTGTTGGGGAGTAGACTTCATGGGACCATTTCCGTCGAGTAATGGTAACAAATACATCCTATTGGCCGTTGACTATGTCTCCAAATGGGTGGAAGCAATCGCCACCCCTACTAATGATGCAAGGATTGTCTCTAAGTTCTTCAAGCAGAATATCTTCCCGCGTTTCGGAGTGCCTCGCACCTTGATAAGCGACGGGGGGGAGCCATTTCATAGAAAACAAGTTTGAAGCCATGCTAAAGAAGTACGGGGTGAACCATAGAGTTGGCATGGCATATCACCCCCAGACAAGCGGCCAAGTGGAAGTCTCAAATAGAGAGATCAAGCAAATTCTTGAGAAGACTGTGGATCGATCTAGAAAGGATTGGTCAATGAAGCTAAACGACGCTCTATGGGCATATCGAACGGCCTTTCGCACTCCCATCGGCACCACACCGTTCCGACTCGTTTATGGGAAAGCTTGCCACTTGCCGGTAGAATTGGAACACCGCGCGTATTGGGCCATCAAGACCTTTAATTATGATTACAAAAGTGCGGCGGTGAGGCGGCTCTTAGACATCAACGAGCTTGATGAGATAAGAAGAGACACCTACGAGAGCTCAAGAATTTATAAGAAAAGGACCAAGATTCTCCACGATGCCCACATAACCGTCACAGACTTCAAGGTAGGAGACAAGGTCTTGCTCTATAAATCCTGGCTCTGACTATTTCCCGGTAAGTTGAGGTCACGTTGGTCCGGACCTTTCACCATCAAGCACATACAACCGGGAGGAGCTTTCGAGTTGGAAAGCAAGGATGGTTCCACATTCAAGGTGAATGGTCAGAGGCTCAAACACTATTCCGAGGGAGTCCCAACGGGCAAAACCAATAGAATATATTTGCTTAAGGGACTGCCGGATGATCTTTCAGACCTCCATGATGAGGTAATTGAGGAGGCGATCCCCCACTCGATTGGCGCTCTATTCGATGAGGATTTCGAGGAAGGCACGGATTTAGGCCGAGATGAGAAGATAGATGATTCCCCTGGCCTCTCCGCTGAAAATGATGAAGGAGACGCTGATGTCGCAAGGATTCGAGAGCACTGCAAGCTCTCGAAATTAAAGTCTCTGAAGAAAGCTCCGCCGATACGGAAATCGGCGTCACCGGTTAAGCGGATGACCGGAGCAAACGCTAGCTTGGGGGAGCCTCCCCCCAACACTATTCGAGACGGGAGACCACCGAGGGAGAACACGCCGCCGCAACTTCCGAATCCAAGCGTTCTCCCCGGAAAATTTGATGGGTGCATCTCATATGCACCAAACATCCCTTATTAATTGAAAATCATAGGGGGTCGAGCTCACGACCTTAAACGAGCGCTTGTCGGGAGGCAACCCGACGGTTATTGCTTTATTTTCATTTTTCTTTTATTTTTGTTTTAGAAATTTTCAGTGTTTTGAGTCGTTCGCCCAAAAAATCTTGTGATAACGGGTCCTATTTTTCCTGACAGGAGAGGAGAATGAGGTACCCATCATTCGGAGGATGCACGAGGCATCGAGGAGCGCCCCAGGGAGGTGCTCGATGCTTAGGAGGAAGATGAAATCGACTGGAGGAAGAAAGACGGAGTTTAGAGCCCAAACGAAGACAAACAGCAGAACAGAAGGCTCACTCGGCCGAGTATACTAGTCACTCGGCCGAGCACGCAAGTTCGTCCGGCCGAGCCGCTCACGAACGAGGGAAGTCTGCTATACCCAACTCTCTGTTTATTTTCCTGATTTCAGTATAACTGCTACTCGGCCGAGTATATATATTCACTTAGCCGAGTAAAACTGATACGCTCCTAGGGCGAGTCTTGCCGAGTAGCTTGAGCCACTCGGCCGAATGGACTTACTCCACTCGGCCGAGGGTGGCACGGCCACTCGGCCGAAGCGTAGCGGGGAGAGATTTTTCGTTAAAGTTCACTCGGCCGAGCGACCTAGTCACTCGGCCGAGTCGTAACTTTTGTTATATAAAGGGCGGGGTCGGGCGCATTTTTCGAAACGTAAAATCCCGATCACAGCGCCCCGACCCCTCAGCTCCCTCGCCCGAACCCTTCGCCCACTCGCCCGACCGTCGCCCCGCTGCCGCCGCTCGGCCAGCCACCGCCGGCCGCGCCCCGCCGCGCCTCGCCCGAGTCGCCGCCGGCGGCCACCACTCCGGCCACCTCCGGTAAACCCCATTTTAGCCTATTTTCTCCTCTTTTGTGTGTTTTTCAAGGATCCATGCGTTAAACGAACCCCAAACCCAAATCGATTTCTATATCTATCTATTATACCCCTAATGCTACATACGTTTTGAATATTACTCGCTGATATCCCCATTTCATGCGCAGGTTGTTCCTGGGAGCTTAGGGGAGCCCAGGGGAGCTTCCAGGGACTGATTCGGGCTACGTCGAGGCGTCGTCTTCGCACGCTTCCACATATTTGCACTCGCGGCGTGTCGTGGTACACTCTTTCCTTTACTTTATGCACGCCGCACTTTTCACGCTTTTTGGCGCGCGCTCGGGGCCCATATGCCGCCCCGGACACGGCCGCGGTCGAAGAGAGCTTCCGTCAAGCGGAAGCGGTCGGATGATGCCGGCCCCTCCCACGAGTTGGAGGACTCTCCTCCGCCTTCTCCACCACACCCCGTTCACCCTGCAGGCCCCACACACCCCGCACAGCCTGCAGAGCCCGCACAGCCCATACACCCCGCACAGCCGCTCCCTGCCGCTCCACAGCCACCACCTCCGGCTCCACTTATCGGGCCGCTGGGGATCACGTTCCGGAACGACGCACACCGCGTCGCTTTCGAGCGTATCTCCCAGCGCTCGATCGTACCCTCCAGGTTTGCACACCTTGTCGACCTAGGACGCCTGGGGGTACTAGAGGGGATGCTTACGTTGTACGACAACGTGGGCTGGCGAGATTTCTTTCAGGTGTCGGCGGATACGTTTACCCACCCGACACTTGAGGTACTTAGTTCGATCGCCCGGACCGACGAGGGATGCTCGTTTCGGTTCATGGACCGGGAGTGCCAGGTCACTCTCAGTATGATGAGAGCCTTCTTCTCGTGGCCTGACGTCCCCGGGGCCGACCGAGGTTACGCCCCCACCCATATCCCCCCACCTTCCTTCGACGCCGGTGCCTTCTGGGCCCGGATTACGGGTCTTCACGCTGCCTTTGACCCTAGTAGGGCCAAGGCCTCGGCCATTGTCCATCCCTGCCTCCGTATAGCTCAGCGCCTTATGGCGACAACCTTTTTGGCCAGATATGAGCCGGGTACGATGTCCACGCCAGAGCTCTATACGCTCTACGCGATGACACGGCCCAGAGCTCTATCTAGGGAGGGCGATGAGTTGGTCCCCGCTGTCGTGATTGATGTCGCGGCTTGGTTTTTGGACCGCATCATCGTATCGGTGGGCGCTCGCTCACCGATATGCTGCGACGGCCTGATTACCTTGCTTGCCCTTATAACCGGCGAGGACTTCCCTGACGACATGCGACGCGCACCGGGCCCCACTTCTCTGTCGATTGATGTTATGGCCCGGATGAAGATGCTGCGTCCGCATGGTGAACGACACTGGGTCTGGCTGCACGGCCCTTACGGTGCCGATTACATGATTCTTCCGAGCCCGGCTCGGACTCAGATAGCACCGGCCCATGTGGACTAGCTCCCTGCGATGGATGTTCTGATCCCAGCTGCTTACGTGCTCGAGGCCGAGGAGGCCGAGCAGGCCCACGCTGCTCCCGCAGACCCTGTTGCACCTGCCGAGCCTGCTGCCCATGTTGACCCCGTGGCCCCTCAGCCTATCCCTGATATTCCTGCCGCCCCCGACACCTCTGTCCACACTGCTGTCGGTGTCGGGAGTACCTTAGCTGAGCCCACTTCCACTGCTTCCACGCCTGTCACCACCACCACTGGCCCTCTGTCTGCCGAGCCCGTTTCCTCTGCCCCACCCGAGCGCCTGCCGACCATAGTCGAGTGCGGAGAGCCCTCTTTCGCCCCTGCCGTAGAGACCGTAGTCTCCACCTCTGTCTCCACCGCTGCTGTATTTTCCGAGAGTGTCGTGGCGTCTGTCCACACTTCTGTGCCACCGACCTCTCTGGCCGCCTCGCCGCCACTTCTGTATTCTTCTTTCGCTGCTGCTGCCTCCACTTCTCACCGTCCTGCCCAGCCTCGCACCGAGGCCAGGCCCCCACTCGCGAGTGCAGCTCCTTTTGTTCCCTTGCCTGCTGAGCCCGTCACCTACGCCACCAGAGTACGCCAGCCCCGACCTGCACAGCCCCGACCGGTGCGCCCCTCTGCACCACCTCCCCCTGACACTGTACTTCAGAGCATTCGTGCTCTCGAGGGGGCGGTGAGTGGCCTCAGAGGCGACCTTCGGACCCTGTCCGCCACCGTCACTGCGATGGCTGGCCGCTTTGACCTGCTCCCGCACATTCACTACTGTCTTACCCAGGTCCTGGAGCGCCTCCCACGCGTACCCCCGCCCACCCAGCAGGTTCCCACCCCCACTTCCACACATACTCAGCCTGCTACCACTTCCACACCCACACCCGCTCAGCAGCCTGCACCACCACCACCACCTCCTCCGCCTCAGGACAGAGACGGCGCATCACCACCTTCTTAGGCACCCTTGATGCCATCGATTATTTTTGCCGTTATGCTGCATGTTTCTGCTGGGTCCTGATGCTTTTTGACCACCCCCCTCCCCTCACTTATTTTGGGATTCTCCTTCTAATCGTATCTTTATATATCTTTTTTGGGCGAGAGGGCGAGTTTTTGGTGCCACACCTATATATCTGTATCACTCCTATATCTGCATGCATCATGTCCGCATCATATTTTTCGTTTCATTATTTTTCCTTTTTTTTCTTTCCTTCCATCATGCATGCATCCTCACTTACCCCTCACATTACTTGTCTCTCGGTGCGCCACACTTTGCACATTGATGACACTGTGCCATTTAGCTTGGGGGAGTGAGTTCTCACGTTCTTTTTGATTTACCACCTTTATTTTTAGCTTTTCACGCCATTTTCCGCTTTTGCACTTATTTTCATCACTTTTCTTTTATTTTACCATGCATCACGTTTTTCTTATTTTTCTGTGTGCCGCATTGTAAATAGTTATATTTTCCCCTTTATCTTTATTTTCTTTTTCATCTCATGCTAGAGATGACTTTTCTGTGATGATGATAACGTGGAGTTAGCTTACTCTATATGCATGCTATATTTGTCATGTCTTAGACTTTATTTCTGATATCATATGATGCGATTTGCCTTGCATTTAGAGATAGTAACCCACACCTTTTTTCCACATGAAAATGGATGAAATTTTATTATTAGATGAGTCTGAATATTCATATGTATGCTGTCGCAGAAAACACACCAAGATTCACGCATTGAATGCTTATATCTGGAGTACCGATTTCTTTTCCTATATCACTTCTATATGCATGAACTGTACATTTCACTTCTGGACGATTGAATGATGTTAGCTATGATAAATCTGGATTAGTTAGCTTTTTTGTGATCGAAACTGAGTAGATTAGATTACCCTGCTGAAGTTGTCGTGCATGTCTTATAGAGTGAACCGAGAGATATGTTTATTTCTTTCTCCACAAATCTTGAACATCATTTCTCTCTTTTTAAAATCATTGGTGAACCTCCCCTTAGCGATCCTATTATATGGCATTTCTCCCGCTATTAATTCCTAGCTCCAAATTTCCCGAATTCAAAAAAAAAGGAGAAAATATTCTTGTATATCATTATCTCTCTTTGAGTTGGGATCATTGTGTATATATGCTATATCGAAAAAAAAAACAAAAGAAAAAGAAAAAGAAAGAGGAAAAATCCTCAATAAAAGATCCCATCTTTCTTTCTTTCTTTCTTCTCTCTTTTCGTGTTCATTTTCATTACTTTTGGAGCTTTACAAAAATGGGGATGTGACTATTTTTTATGCCACCACGCTTATAGATAAGCTTGGGGGAGGGAATCCAGTGATGTGTGAGAGAGGGACTACTTGACTTTACACGACAACCTAGGCTAAGTAATATTCTATACTCAGTGAGATTATTTTCAGCTTTACGAAGTCCAGAATTCTAAGCTTAGCACTCATATCATGAAATCCACACTTTTCTATTCTCTCTATTCTATTGTGTGACACTCTTATACTCCTCATAGAAAGCATTCAATTGAAAAGTGTGTGATCTGCGATTTGTATACCGCTTTAGATGATTCAGACGATGTTAATTCTAAAATTATTCCGTTTTTCATGATTATATCGTTGTTCGTGGGTTTTCTATTTCTACTTGCACTATTATACTATGATATCAAAATAAAACTCTTTGACATGTATTTTTCATTCGGAGCATGCTATATGAGTAAGTGAAACCCACGTCCTGAGAAAATGATCTAGCAGCTTCCCTCTTCGCTTCTTTCTTTCTTCTTTATTTTTATTTCATTTTTCATTCTTCTCCGTTTTTCATTTTTCATTTTTCGCCATTTTCGTTTTCCGAATCCACCGAGTTCACCTTTTACTTATCTTCCTCGAGGACGAGTAAGAGGTAAGCTTGGGGGATTTTGATCACTCCTTATTTTACACCTTTTTCCCGCATGTTTGCATGCCATTTAGATCGCCCAAATCATGTTATTCACGATATATCGACGATATTGCGATGCTTTTCACGATTTGTTGTTTTTGTCGCACTTCAGGTGATTTGGAGCGATTTGGAGTGATCTCGAGATACGCCTACTCCAGAGTGTCACCGACGACCTCCCCGAGGGGTATTTTGCTGTTAGAGAGGAGCGGAAGAAGAAAGAACGTCGCAGGAGCGACGAGGAGGCCAAAACAAGCTGTTTGGGCATTTTTGGTGTCCCACTCGGCCGAGTGAAGGAGTCGCTCGGCCGACCAGCGAGACACCGCTCGGCCGACCAGATCGGATACGCTCCATACGTGCACTCGGCCGAGCGACGGAAGCCACATCGGCCGAGTGACGAGATCCTGTCCGCCCGAGTGGCACCCAGACGACGCATGTCAAAAATCGCCAACTTACTGTTTTTCGTCTGCCTGAGCTTCAGAAGACCCACTCGGCCGAGTGGCAATTACCGACCGCCCGAGTACCAAGAAGCCATCGGCCGAGTGATGACAACTCACTCGGCCGAGCGACTCCCGAAGTGAAGACCCCTAAAGGCCCCGACTTACTGGAAATTTACAGGGTTTCTCACTCGGCCGAGCGACTTTTGTCACTCGACCGAGTGCGACGCGCTGCCTGTAGCGAAAATTGCGGATTTCAGGCTGCGCAGGGGTATTTTGGTCACAGTTTTTTTGGACGATTTTGGGGGGTATTTAACCCCTGTTTTTACCCTAGTTTCCAGAGCTTTTCCCTTGAGATTTTTGCAGCTTTTTAGATTAACTTTTTAGCTTTATTCTTGTGATTGGAGAGGAGACAAAAGTTGTTTTTTGTTGGATTATTTGAAGAACTCCATTGGTTTGTGTCTCCCTTCTCTAAAAATTCTATTTTTATTGCATATGTCAATATTGTGATGAATTATCTTATCAATTTCATTGATTATTTTTGTGTTTGTGCTATGAATTGTGAGTAGTCTCCACGTCTTGGGGCGTGTGGATGAACCCTACGAGCCCAATTTCAGATTTGTGATGAATTGGTAGAAATTTAGCTAGAATTGCTATTAGGGTTAGTTTGGGATCGATTTATTACGGATAGCTAGGTATTCATATCGATTGGGATTTGCAAGAGATTGGATCCCAATTCGATAGGAAACCCTAGAAATCCGAATTGGGTTGGAGTCGAATTTCCGTAGTATCGGTTTGCAAGAGATTGGACCGATACTAGGGTTTCCGGTTGCAATTCCGTGCCGATACCCGTTTGCAAGAGATTGGACGGGTAAGAACTATCCCAACATAGGTCGTGGCCCGAGTTTGCACGAGAGTGGGCTCGGGGAGCGATTGAACGATGATGTTGATCCTAATGCTAGCTTCCCTAGGCTAGGGTTTGCAAGAGATTGGACCCGAACCTAGGATAGCTATAGACCGGCAACAGCGCGAGAGCGTGAGCTAGGTATTACATTCAGTTGCAACTAGTTCATCCAAAATTTTATTCTAGAAATTTTGATACCAATGAACCACATTGACGGGATACGGCGAGTAGTGGGGATTCCCCATTCCCTAGACGTTCTTTGTTTGATTTGATATTTCCTTACTTTGTCTGACGATTGTGACAGGATCGCCAAAGGCAAATTTCTCTCTTCTTAATAGCCAGGTTGATTGGAGCAAGCACTTTCATTCGTCCTCCATGTGTTCGATAACCCGCTCGCCGCTATACCGTGCGCTTGCGGTAAAACTATAACCGTTCTTTGGGTTACATTCCGGAGCGATCACTCGCTTGGTCCAACGGTGGTGAGATGTCACCACCGTCGAATTCTCCAAAGACTTCGGCTTCCACCACCGCAATGTGTGGTGTACCGCCACCACCGGGTCCTACCATCAATGCAGAGATCTGGGTCGACAGTAAGTCAAACTTGCTGGATAATTTGTCGATGTCCTCGACCCTGTGGATACCCCCAGATCTAGGTGTGGCTCTCTCATCACATCACCGATCATTGTTTGATGCCATATTTTCTAGAATTTGTCCGGCATCTTCTTCACTTCTTGACATAAAGGACCCTCCAGCCGCGGCGTCCATGGAAGATTTCAAGTCATCCCTCAATCCGTTGTAGAACAGAGTAATTATCTGCCATTTTGGAAGCTCATGATGAGGGCATCTTCGCTGCATTTCCTTATATCTCGTCCAAGCTTCATGCAAGGACTCGTGGCTGGCCTGGGAGAAGGAGGTGATCTCACTCCTCAGCTTCATGGTCTTCCCTGGAGGAAAGAACTTCGTCAGAAAAGCATTTGAAAGCTTCTCCCAGGTGTTGAATGTTTTCGGGTCCTTCCCCCTAAGCCACAGCTTGGCCTTATCTCGTAGAGAGAAGGGGAATAGCTTCAGACGGATCGCCTCAGTTGTGACACCATTTATCCGGAAGGTGTCACATTTCTCCAAGAAGGAGTCCAAATGTTCGATGGGGCTCTCCATGGGTGCCCCTGAGAATTGATCCTACTGGATCCACGTCACCAAAGACGGCTTAAGCTCGAAGCTTTGCACCGTAAT